>AWOL01S0005205.1:0-22148 GCA_000715115.1 Nicotiana otophora
GTGGCTATTTTGGATCGGCAGGTTTGAAGGTTGAGGTCAAAGGATATAGCTTCAGTGAAGGTACAATGGAGAGGTCAGCCAATGGAGGAGGCCACTTGGGAGACCGAGCGGGAGATGCGGAGCAGATATCCTCGCCTATTCGAGACTCCAGGTATGTTTCTAGACCCGTTCGAGGACGAACGGATGTTTAATAGGGGGAGGATGTAATGACCCGGCCGGTCGTTTCGAGAGTTGTAACCCTGTTTTCCCCATTCCTACTTCTTTGTGTGTTATTCAACTATATTATGTTATATCGGGTTAGTTGGTTCGAGTCCGGAAGGAACTCGGAGTGAAATGAGACACTTAGTCTCATAATTNTAAAGTTTAAGTTAGAAAAGTGGACCGGATATGGACCTATATGTAAACAACCTTGAATTTGAATTTTGATGATTCCAATAGCTCCGTATGGTGATTTTGGGCTTAGGAGCGTGTCTGGAATATTATTTGGAAGTCCGTAGAGGAATTAGGCTTGAAATGCCGAGAGTTTTATTTTTGAGAAGTTTGATCGGGGGGTTGACTTTTTAATATCGGAGTCGGAATCCGATTCTGAAAATTGGAATACCTCTGTCATGTCATTTATGACTTGTGTGCAAAATTTGAGGTCAATCGGACGTGATTTGATAGGTTCCGGAGTTGTTTGTAGAAATTAGAAATTTTAAAGTTCATTAGGCTTGAATTGGGGTGTAATTCATGGTTTTAGCGTTGTTTGAGGTGATTTGAGGATTCAGCTAAGTTCGTATGATGTTTTAGGATTTGTTGGTATATCTGGTTGGGGTCCCGAGGGCCTAGGGTGAGTTTCGGATGGTTAACGGATCCAAAATTGAACTACAACAGCTGCTGCAATTTCCTTCTGTTGGAAATTTCTTCAGCCAGCAATCTCCCAGCGATCGAGCCCGAAATCGAGGGCCACGATTGGAGACACAATCGAGCTTAGAATCTAGGGGCACGATCGAAGACATGATCGAGCCCGGAATCGGGGGCCACGATCGAAGACATGATCGAGCCCAGAATCGAGGGCCACGATCGAAGATACGATCGAGCCCAGAATCGAGGGCCACGATCGAAGATATGATCGAGCCCAGGGTCGAGGGTCACGGTCGAAGGCCAGGATCGAAGGCATGATAGAAGGCCTAGGACCGAGAATCAGGATCGAGCCCAGAATCGAGGGCCACGATCGAAGATACGATCGAGCCCAGAATCGAGGGCCACGATCGAAGATATGAGCGAGCCCAGGGTCGAGGGTCAGGTCGAAGGCCAGGATCGAAGGCATGATCAAAGGCTTAGGACCGAGAATCAGGATCGAAGTCCCAGGATCGAGGGCCAGGATCGAGGCCCAGGATCGAGGGCCAGGATCGAAGCCCATGATTGAGGGCCAGGATCGAGGGCCAAGATCGAGGGCCAGGATCGAGGACCTCGATCGAAGACCGAGGATGTCTGGGCAGCATTATAAAAATAGGGACTTCGTCCCATTCGCCATTTTTGACAAATTGGATCTTGGGGAGAGCCGGTTTTTGGTATATTTTAAAGGAAACACTTGAGGTAAGTCCCTTGTTATCATTTCTACCCCATAATATTGAATTATCATCGAATAATCCGACTAAATTACATGATTTTGAGGTGTAAATCAGAGATTGGAACTTAGAAAATTTGGAAATAAGATTTATACATTTGAGGGTCGAGTTGAGGTCGGATTGTGGTAAAATTGGTATGGGTAGACTCGTGGTTGAAAGGGTTTTCAGATTTTATAACTTTTGTCGGGTTCCGAGATGTGGGCCTCACAGGCGATTTTGAGCCAATTTCGGGTTTTGGTCTAATTTTGAAGCTTTGCCTGTGGAATTCATTCCATTTGCGTATATTGATGGTATTATACTGATTTTGAATAGATTTGGAGCATTTGGAGGCCGAATCTAGAGGCAAGAGCATTGCAAGGTAGAGATTTGATCGGTTTGAGGTAAGAAACGATTGTAAATCTAGTCCTGAGGGTATGAAACCTCGAATTTTGTATCATTCTACTATTTTGAAGTGGCGCACATGCTAGGTGACGGGCGTGTGGGCGTGCACTATTGGGGATTTGTGACTTGGTCCGTCCCGTAGCAACTGTAAAGTTGCATACTTGTTGAAACCATTTGATACTTATATGTTTTAGAAAGAATTTCTGTAAATTGGGCTGAATGCCATGTTTGGGGCCTAGCGCCAATGTTGTTTGGACCCTTATGGGATGGTTCTTACCATCCTCTCATTGTTTGTGATTGAAAAATCTATGCTCAGTCATGTTTATCCTTGTTTACCGCATAACTCAGTTTTATGACTCTATTTTATGCATATAAATGTTCTGGGCCGAATGCCCGAGTGGCTTGCAATATTTATGACTGAGCGAGGCCGATGGCCTGATTGGTGAGGATGAGTGTGGATCGAGGTTGCCCGCCTGTAGCATACTTGTGACTGAGTGAGGCCGAGGGCCTGATTTGTGTGGATCAGGGCTGCCCGCCGACAGCATACTTTATTATTATCGCACGTGAGTTGTCCGTGCAGATTATAGCGCTTGGGATGAAGGATACCCTCCGGAGTATGTACACACCCCCAGTGAGCGCAGGTACCTACTGAGTGCGAGTGCCGAGTGCCGAGTGCTGAGTGCTGTGTGATTGTGACGTATGCCCGAGTGGGAAGAGTGATTGTGAGGTGTGCCCGAGTGGCAAGAGTGATTGTGAGGAATGCCCGAGTGGCAAGAGTGATTGTGAGGAATGCCCGAGTGGCAAGAGTGATTGTGAGGTTTGCCCGAGGGGCTTTTTATAATTTCATCATTTTTACTCACTTCTGCATTGAGCCTTTGTTTGAAAAACTGTTGGTAAAATATCTTTAAATAATTTTTACTGGAACCGGGTTTAAACGAGACGATTTGATTCAAACACTGATTTTTTTAGCATGTTGTACCTTACTGAGATTTCATGATATGAACGTTATATGCTTTATTGCTCATCACTACTGCTCAGTCTTTATTTATTGTTGTTACTTACTGAGTTGCCGTACTCACGTTACTCCCTACACCTTGTGTGCAGATTCAGGTGTAGCTGGACACGGTAGCGGTTGTTGAGTGTTCTGGTTGCAGGTTTGCTCAGAGATAGTAAGGTAGTTATTTGGCGATCGCAGCCCCTGCTCTTCTCCCTCTTATCCTCCTCTAGTTGTATTTAGCTATTTTCCAGGCTAAGTTAGCCTTGATATTGTTAGACGGATTATAGTAGATGCTCATGACTAGTGACACCCCGATGTCCGACTTTTCTTTTCCTCAATTCTATTTTTCTTTGATTTGAACTCTTTTAAATAGAGGTTTTATTCTAAATAACCTTGGAATTATCTTTGAAATGAAATATCGGTTTGTTTTGGAAATGAGTCGGCTTGCCTAGTTCCACAATAGGCGCCATCACGATAGGGTTAGTTTTGGGTCGTGACAGCTTGGTTTGTTCGACAGTGGTATTGGCTTGTTCGAGAAAAGTAACTCTTCTAATCTTAGTGCTGAGGGTATGAAACCTTGAAATACGTGTTATGTGATTGGTATTGAGGTGACGCACATGCTAGGTGACGGGCGTGTGAGCGTGAACCACGTGAATTGGGACTCTGTTGTTTCCATGGCACTGTATAGTGGTCCTACTTTGTTGATATCTGTGTTTTCATCATGTGATAAAGTGGTTAAGCTGTCAATCATGCTAGATATCATGTTTAGGCATTTTGCCGATATTGTTTGGACCTATAGTGGTCGTTTCTTAGTGTCATCTCACTGATTTCACTGATATTTCGTACTCAGTCATATTCATGCATTCATATCATATCTCAGTCTCAGTTATTTATTGATACATCATATCATTATTGTCGGGCTAGTTTCATGACATCGTGAGCCCGTGAGAGAGACTGGAGAGATTGATGACTTAGTGAGGCCGAGGGCCTAAGTGAGAGTGATATTTTGGGATCGGACTGCATGCCGCAGCATGTTATATTGATTACATTTTATGGGATCGTTCTGCACGCCGTAGCGATATATCGATTACATTCTGTGGATCGGGTTGCACGATACAACGAGCTTTAGGTCTACTTATATGATTGGGCCGGGCTGCACGTCACAGGGATATAGCGCTTGGGCTGAAATGAGCCCTTCCGGAGTCTGCACACCCCCAGTGAGCGCAATCGACTATATATAGGGATCGGGCTGCACGCTACAGCGGGTATGGTGCAGCGCTGAGTGTTTCAGCATAGTGAGAGAGAATGTGAAACAGTGAGATTAAGTACTCTGAGAGTGTGAGTACATGAGCTCATCATCGAGATGCATTGCATTTGACATGCGTACTTGAGATACATGCATAGAGGTGTATTTTCTTCTGCTACCCAGTTTTGGGGACATTTATGATTTTACCTGTATCTTGACATGTAGGCATAGAGAAGTACCTTCCTCATGCTATCTGAAAATGAAACATCTTAATTATTATTGAAAGGATTTTGGCAAAAATTATTGTTTTCAAACTTATTCAAATTTTTGGCAACTTCAGTAAACGATTTGGGTTTTCACAGATGTACTTGAAAGGTAGAACCATTTTCATAAATCATGATTTTGCCGAGCATTTTTATCCCTAAGTTACTTCTTGTATTATTTGCTTTAAGTTGTTATGGACTGTTGTTGGCTATTGGTGTGGACCCGACCTTGGTACAAGCTTGTCACTACTTTCAACCTAAGGTTAGGTTTGTTACTTATTGAGTACATGGGGTCGGTTGTACTCATACTACACTTCTGCACCTTGTGTGCAGATGTTGGCTGCTGATGTTGCTGTGTTCGATGGGAGCTGGATTGAAGATGTGCCTGCGTCCCGGCTGTAGCTGCCTCTTGTTCGTGATAGCTTTAGATCTGCAAAACTCTATTTATGTACTATTCAAACAGACTATGTATTTATTTCATTTCCGCTTTGTAAACTCTATTCTTAGAAGCTCATGATTTGTACTACCAGATCTTGGGGAATGTATTAGATTTAGATATTTCTTTACTTAATTGCTTTATTAATTATTATTGGAATTGGTTATTGGTTAATTGTCTTACCTAGCGGGTTGGGTTAGGTGCCATCATGACTAGTCGGATTTTGGGTCGTGACAAGTTGGTATCAGAGCTCTAGGTTCATAGGTTCTACAAGTCATGAGCAAGTGTCTACTAGAGTCTTGCGGATCGGTATGATGACTTCCATACCTATCTTCAAGAGGCTATAGTACATTTAGGATATACTTCCCATCTTTCTTTCTTTATAGTGCCGCATTTATTCAGCTTGAAGCGTAACTCTTTGAATCCCTTCCACGTATTCGTATATGCATATGAGTGCTCGGTATTGGATGTGCACCGACGGCTTGTGATTCCATGGATGAGGTACGAGATGTGATTTTGGCGTGCTGATGATGGGCCAATCTGGAGGACTTGAGGCCGGGTTTTGACGGTGGCTTGAGCACGGAGATTTCGGTTGTGTGAGCACGTGTTTTTGGGACTTATATGTCCGGTGGTGTCCCTTTTAGAGGAATTTGTGATTGGATGACTATGGAGTGAGTATGATGAGACTGCGAGATGTGTTCAGATTGTTCGAATGTGGCGAGAAGAGTTTGCTTGAGATGTAGCAAAGACTATGGGGTGTTTGATTTCTGTCTTGATTTGGCGTATGGTCTCGAGTTATGGGTATGTTGAGGGAACTATCATGTTGTTTAGTTGTGGAGTGAAGTAGATTCTCATGTCTTCTTGATGAGTTCAGAATCAAGAAAATTAAATGATTGCGTAGTAGCCGTGACTGTGGAAGGGTATAGAGAGATGTCAGTTTGAGGCACAGTATGCGGGTTATCTCCTGCGAGGTGTCCTGAGGTTGTGTGGTCCTTATGATATTTTGTAGAGAGTTCTCTTTTACCAGTGAATGATATATGTTGCAATTTGAGTTTGGATCGCTTGTGGAAGTTGGCTTGACTATTACAAGGGTGAATGCGAGATTTACAGACGATTTGAGGTATTATATGGTTTGTGTTACATGGGCTTGCGAAGTATTTAGTTAATAATAGAGTATGAGTATCGTAATATTATCGACTGTTTTGTTCTATGGCTTTGAGACAAGTGGGGGAGTCTGCTATCGATGAGTTATTTGTACGGTTATGTGTCGTATTGGTTTCGGTTTGGGGTAAACTGGTGAATCAGTTATGACTTGCAGAGGTCAAGATCGAGGATGACTCAGGTAAAGGAATTTCTAGATACAGGTTGTATTATGCTCTATGGGTATATGGGAATCCTAAAATAATTGAGTGGTTATTCACGAAGGATGTAGGGTACATGGAACAGGAAATTGCTCGATTGCTTAGGAGTGTGGACTACTCGCTTGGGTGTTGGTGTACTAATGGAGCACAGGTCATTCGGTCCGTTTGGTCGGTTCAATTGAGATTTGAGTAGAGTGGATGACTCTCGATAATGGTTCTAATGTATTCAAGAATTATATGTAGAAATTGAGAATTTCGGATTGGTATATGGCTAGGATCTAAAATTTACATTGGATGGTGTCGAGACTTGTGGCATTTTATACCATTGTGGGTTATGCATTTCAGCATCAAGAAGGTAAAGGAAAAAGTTTTAGGTTCACATAAGATCTCCTTAGAGTGGGTGTCATAATTGTGGTGCTTCAGGTTGCTTAAGAGAGGATTATAGGCTTATGGGCTTTAGGGCGTTGTGGTTTTATACTAGTCTCTTGTGTGGTGAAATTTGGTTAAGGATCATGGTGTTCTAGCAAGGAGCAGTATCGATTTGAAGGATATTTGGAACGGACTTTGAGAAATAGGACAGCTTGGTAGTAGGTTGGATCAGCACAGTAATGGATATAATCGGTTCTTTAGGTACCTATGATGTGGCTGGTCTCCACAGGTGTTTCATGGCAATGCTTTTGGGTTTTGGCGACATACGTGGCTGGGTTGAGTTAGAGAGATTCGGTTCTAATAGCTTGGTTGTGTGCAAATGGGTTTCGAAGAGTTCTCAATGGTTTCCATCACGGGTCGAGGAGTATATTTCCTACCGGCGTGAGGAATATGTTGCGTATTGGGATTTTCTCCGGGATGAGATCAAACGGAAGGTTTCTGACTTATCAGGTATGTATTCTACTTGTGACTCAGAGTTGATTATGAGATTCTTGTACTCTTCGTAGGATGGCATGGTAGACGCGGTGTATTGCGTGGGATTGAGATTTTCTTGTGCAAGGTCACAGTTTAGTTTTGAAGGGAAGGACATAAATTCATAGGCAGCATGGACGGATTCAGATGGCTAGGCAAATGATATTACTAATCGGTGTGGCTTGATGAGAGTATACATTTCAGAAGGGGCAATGTATTTTGATTTATGGATACTTCATTAGTATTACGGCACTCTCCTGGTTGATCGACTGCTGATATTTAAATTTTGCTATGTGGCACGGAAGAATTTTAGAAGTATTCCTCGTGGCATGATCCTGTATGAGAGATGTGTTAGACATTCTGGCGGTGGAATTAGGATCAGACATGGTGATTCGTGTGTTCTATGGATTTGTAGACTGGGAGTTCTCAAGAGCAGGTGGTTTCATGGTTGTGGATTGTAAAGTCATGGCCGAAGCTAGCTAGACGATAGTATGTGTTATGCTTCAGTCATTGTGGGCTTTCGGAGGGTTATTTATCCATGTGTGGGTGCCCGGAGTTGATTTGGGGGTCCATTGGTAGGCCCAATTAGGATGTGCATTCTACATCGAGCCGGATTGGTTGGCTCCATACTGGTATTGTTGAGGGATGTACCATTCGGTTAGTGTTGAGCTTATTCATGTTCTAATAGGTTCTGTGAGCTACGAGGGGTTGTGATTCGTTGGTTGTATGCACACATGGTGCGGTTCTATTGTGGCCTTATAGCGAAATTTGAGCAAGATGAGTATTTGGGTATTGCATGATTGATTGCATATTGGTTATGTCCTTTCGCATTTTGGGTGGCATTGTGTCATTGGCTCCTCCGTGGTTATGGTAATGCAATTTGGGGACTGGATGTCGAATTGTGCGTGGTTATTGATTTTGAGCATGGTGGCTCGAGGTGTCTCATATGGGCCAGTGTTTGGATGGGGTCGCGCATTGCGGCAGAGTTATGTTGAGATATGATTCTTTGTGATAGATTTGTGTGTTATGATTCTACGGTATGTGGTGGGTTCTTAGCATCGCGTTGTGGTGTTACCCGTTGAGCTTGCAGGACGGTTCTCTTATTTGAGTCATTTTCGTGATTAAGTACATTTGAATTGTTGCTTATTGGTGCATAGATTGCACGGGTTATAGATTCAGATTGTATTGATGTGTCATGTCACTAGAGTGGTCGTGTTGGATGTGGTGAGGTCATTGGACCTAGGAAGGATACTATCGGAATAGATTACAGCATGGTTGGAAGGATAATATCGAAAGTCAACTTAGAAATTTGCTATAGTTCTTGTAGAAGGAGAGGGAGTTCCATGACTGGTTGATCTGATGAATGGTTATGAGTTTCCGCGTGTTTCTTTCATCATCGGTAGTGTACGAAAGTTTTAGGACGAGGTTTGGGTTGACATGAGGTTATTACTAGGAATTGGGTTGTTTTGGATAGCTGTTGCGATTCGAAATCATTGCTATGAGTATTTGAGTTATGCGGTATATCATGTGATTACATCTTGGGTTATGGGTATGGCTTGATATAGCTTGTTCAGACTTATACAGAGTGTTGATGCGAGATTCGGATCTTATAGAAAGTTTCAGATGTTGGGAATTGGATTCTAAGGCTTATGGGCTAGGTTAAATTAAGGAAATCTCTGTTATGTTATGTTATCAGACCTATATGGGATAAGGTGACGTGAGATCACCCCGGATACGTGCATGGTAAGGTTATACGACGGTTTGATGGCTTTGAGAGCAACTCTGGACACGTTCGAGGATGAACGTATGTTTAAGTGGGGGAGGATGTAACGACCCGATTGGTCATTTTGAGCATTTGCACTTCGTTCGGTAGTTTACGGGTATGAGTAGCTCCGTATGACGCATTATGACTTATGTGAATCGTCGTTTTTGATTTTTCAGGTTATTCAGAATCAAATTGGAAGAATGGATTTCATTGTCGAAGCTTTAAATTGGGAGAGTTGACCAAGTTTGAATTTTGTTGAATTTGAACCCGGAACGGAGTTTGGATGCTTCTGTTAGCTCCGATGGGTGATTTTGAACTTAGGAGCGCATCCGGGTTGTGATTCGGAGGTCCGTAGTGGAATTTGGCTTAAAATGGCGAAAGTTAGAATTTTAAAAGTTTGACCGGGAATAGACTTTTTGAAATGGTCCGTAATGTGAAATGTTACGTGTGTATAAAATTTGAGGTCAATCGGACGTAATTCGTTAGGTTTCGGCATCGGTTGTGGAAGATGAAGTTTCAAAGTTCATAGATTTTGATTTGAGGTGCAACTCGTCGTTTCGATATGGTTATGCATGATTTGAGGCCTCAAGTAGGTCCGTGTTATGTTATTAGACTTGTTAGTATATTCGGACGGGGTCCCGAGTGGCCCGGATGAGTTTTGGACGAGGTTCAGATCATATTTCACTTCATGTGCAAAGATGGAGGCTGCTGGTTCTGGTATGATTGCACCTGCGGTTGGTTTGCGCAGGTGCGATGGCCGCAGAAGCGACAAAGACGTCGCAGATGCGAGAATAGTGTTAGGTAAGGAAGACCGTAGAAGCAGAGATTTGGGCGCATATGCGATGTCGCAGGTGCGGCAGCTTGAGCGCAGGTGCGGAGTTGGAGGGTGTCAGCAGAGGTCGCAGGTGCGATGTGATTTCCGCACCTGCGATGGCGCAGATGCGGGCAGCGAGTCGCAGAGGAGAAAATAGTGAGGAAGCCGGGCAGCACAGGTGCGAGGTGTTTCCGCAAAAGCAGTGGTCGCAGGTTATTTTCCGCAAATGCGGATGTGCTGGGCAAAATGTTATATACAAGGGTTCGCGATTTTGGCTTCATTTTTACATTTTCAAGCTCGGATTGAGGCGATCTTTGGAGCAATTTTCACCATATGAATTGGGGTGAGTGTTCTCTACTCAGTTTTGGTTATATTCCATGAATCTATCTTCGATTTTAGCTTTTGGTTGATGAATTTTAAAGAGGAAATTGGGGGTTTTGGCCTAAAGTTTCATATTATGAATTTTTGAGTTTTGAACATCGAATTGGAGTCGGATTTGAGTGAAACTAATATGGTTGGACTCGTAATTGAATGATTTTTTGAATTTTGTAAATTTTGTCGGGTTTTGAGGTGCGGGCCTGGGTTGGGCTTTTGGACGATTTCAGGCTTTTGATTCAAGATTTGATCTTTTTTGATCGAGATTGGTTCCTTTATCATTATTTCATGTACTTGAGTTGTTTTTGGTTAGTTTCGAGTCGTTCGGAGGTCGGAACACGCGGGATGGCATCTTTGGAGCACTGCTTGGCTTGTTCGGCAGTGGTATCTTCTTGTTCGAGGTAACTCTTCTAATCTTAGTGCTGAGGGTATCAAAACCTGAAATACGTGTTATGTAACTGGTATTGAGGTGACGCACATGCTAGGTGACGGGCGTGTGGGCGTGCACCATGTGAATTGGGACTCTGTTGTTTCCATGGACTGTATAGTGGTCCTACTTTGTTGATATCCGTGTTTTCATCATGTGATAAAGTGGTTAAGCTGTCAATCATGCTAGATATCATGTTTAGGAATTGTTTGGACCCATAGTGGTCGTTTCTTACTGTCATCTCACTGATATTTTGTACTCAGTCATATTCATGCATTCATATCATATCTCAGTCGCAGTTATTTATTGATACATCATATCATTATTGTCGGCTAGTTTCATGACATTGTGAGCCCGTGAGAGAGACTAGAGAGATTGATGACTGAGTAAGGCCGAGGGCCTGAGTGAGAGTGATATTTTGGGATCGGGCTGCACGCCGCAACATGTTATATTGATTACATTTTATGGGATCGGGCTGCACGCCACAGCGATATATTGATTACATTATGTGGATCAGGTTGCACATCGCAACGAGCTTTAGGGCTACTTATATGATTGGGTCGGGCTGCACGCCGCAGCGATACAGCGTTTGGGCTGAAAGGATCCCCTCCGGAGTCTGCACACCCCTAGTGAGCGCAGTCGACTATAAATAGGGATCGGGTTGCACGCCGCAACGGGTATGGTACGGCGCTGAGTGTTTGAGTGTGCTCAGCATAGTGAGAGAGAATGAGAGACAGTGAGATTGAATACTCTGAGAGTGTGAATACATGAGCTCATTATCGCGATGCATTGCATTTGACATGCGTACTTGAGATACATGCATAGAGGTGCATTTCCTTCTGCTACCCAGTTTTGGGGACATTTATGATTTTACCTGTATCTTGACATGTAGGCATAGAGAAGTACCTTCCTCATGCTATCTGAAAATGAAACATCTTAATTATTATTGAATGGATTTTGGGAAAAATTATTGTTTTCAAACTTATTCATATTTTTGGAAACATCGGTAAACGATTTGGGTTTTTACTAATGTACTTGAAAGGCAGAACCATTTTCAGAAATCATGATTTTGCTGAGCATTTTTATCTCTGAGTTCTTCTTGTATTATTTACTTTACGTTGTTATGGACTGTTGTTGGCTATTGGTCTGGACCCGACCTTGCTACAAGCTCGTCACTACTTTCAACCTAAGGTTAGGTTTGTTACTTATTGAGTACATGGGGTCGGTTGTACTGATACTACACTTTTGTACCTTGCATGCAGATGTTGGCCGTTGATGTTGCTGTGTTCGATGGGAGCTGGATTAAAGATGTGCCTGCGTCCCGGCTGTAGCTGCCTCTTGTTCGTGGTAGCTTTAGATTTGTAAAACATTGTTTATGTACTATTCAAACAGACTATGTATTTATTTTATTTCCACTTTGTAAACTCTATTCTTAGAAGCTCATGATTTGTACTACCAGTTCTTGGGGAATGTATTAGATTCAGATATTTCTTTACTTAATTGCTTTATTAACTGTTATTTGAATTGGTTAGTGGTTAATTGGCTTACCTTGCGGGTTGGGTTAGGTGCCATCACGGCTAGTCGGATTTTGGGTCGTGACAGTGTTGCCGTGCCAATTGATTTGGTCTACACACACACACACACACATACACACACACACATACACACACATATATATATATATATATATATATATATATATATATATTGGGTAAGAATGAGACAAGTGCACGAAGGTATTTCCGTGCCATTTGATGTGATATGTGGAATATATTTATCACACCAGGGAAGTTAAATGAGGTGTCACATGGTGACTTTTACTTGAAAGATATTTGCTTGAAATAATTATATTCGAAAGATATTTATTTGAAAGAATTATAATGGAAAGATATTTATTTGAAAGAATTATAATGGAAAGATATTTATTTGGGAGAAGTATATTCGAAATATATTTATTGGAAAGGATTATATTCTAGAGACTTTTATTGAAAATCTTATAGATAAAAGATTTATATTTTGAAGGACTTGATTAATTGGCCGTACCTGGGTTTATTATTCGTTTGAGCAATATTTATGGTGTTCTTGTTGCCTTGTTGTTTAAATCACTAGTTGATTGGTGTTGCTATCACTGCTATTTATTTTCTATTATTTTTGTATGCTATATTGCACAGGTTATTTGAGTAGTGAGTGTCTTGACTGTTCCTCGTCACTACTCCACTGAGGTTAGTCTTGATACTTGCTGGGTACCGCCGTGGTGTACTCATACTATACTTCTGCACATTTTTGTGCAGATCCAGGTATTTCGAAGTCAGTTGATTATTAGCTAGTTGTGCAGATTATTGCTGTGGAGACTCAAGGTAAACCTGCTTCTGCGTCTACAGGCTTCAGAGTAACCTTCTCATTTGTATTCACACTGTTTATTTTATTTCAAACAGTTGTACTTAGTAAATTGTAGCAAACTCTGTAGAGCTTATGACTTGTACTACCAGTTTTAGAAATTGTAAATTTCATAGAGATTGCTATTTCAAAAGTTGTTAGATGTTATTTAATTATTGTTGTTATTCAGTAAATGTTAGGCTTAGCTAGTCCCTAAGACTAGGTGCCATCACGATACCCAACGGAGGGAAAATTGGGTCGTAACAATGTCGTGCCATTATTTTTATATTATCATATGTTCATGGCACGAAAGGTGTTTCCGTGCAGGCGAGGACAAGAGACATACATTATATTGTGATATCTTTTTTGTTGTGTATACATTCATGCCTTTATCTTTAGCGGTTATTGTGCACCTATGTTTTCTATGTGATTTGTAGTCGTTGTTGCTTCCTGTGTGCCTCCCACTTTATTTCTTTTATTGTTATTGGCATTTATCCCACCTAGTTGGTACTGTTATATGTATGCACGATGGGAAATAGATAAATGCACGAAGAGTGTTACCGTGCCAATTGATTGTCTACATATATATATATCGGGTGAGAATGAGACAAGTGCACGAAGGTATTACCATGCTATTCGATGTGATATATTGACTATATTTATCACACCAGTAAAGTTAAATGAAGTGTCACATGGTGACTTTTACTTGAAAGAATTATATTCGAAAGGTATTTACTCGAAAGAAATATATTCGAAAGATATTTACTTGAAAGAATTATATTTGAAAGATATTTATTTGAAAGAATTATATTCGTAAGATATTTATTTGAAGGAAGTATATTCGAGATATATTTAATTGTACAGATTACATTCTAAAGATTTGTATTTGAAAAACCTATACATAAAAGATGTATATTTTGAAGGACTAGATTAATTGGTTGTACTTGTGTTTATTATTCGTTTGAGCAATATTTATGGTGTTCTTGTTGCCTTGTTGTTTATGTCACAAGTTGATTATTATTGCCATCACTGCTATTTGTTTTCTATTATTTTTGTATGTTATATTGCACCGGTTTATTTTTTGACTAGTGAGTGTCTTGACTGTACCTCGTCACCACTCCACCGAGGTTAGTCTTGATACTTACTGGGTATCGACTGTGGTGTACTCATACTACACTTCTGCACATTTTTGTGCAGAGCCAGGTATTGGAGATGTCGGATTCAGACAGAGATTGGAGTGTGATCGCAAGGATTCAAGGTAGGACTGCTCGGTCGTCGCAGTTCCTTGGAGTCTTTTCATTATATTGTACTGTCAACTCTTATTCAAACAGTATAGTATATTCGATCCTTGAAATTATTTCATGTATTCAGTTAGAGTTTGTGACTCTGTATTACCAGACTTGGGAGGTTGTTATAATTATTTCCGCTGTGAATATTGATTATCTATTTCAAAAAAAGGGCTTGAATTGTAATTATAATCGTCTTACCTGGTCTTAGAGACTAAGCGCCATCACGACGCCTGTGATGGGAGTTTTGGTCGTGACAAGTTGGTATCAGAGCTCTAGGTTTATAGGTTCTACGAGTCACGAACGAGTCTAGTAGAGTCTTGCTGATCAGTACGGAGACATTTGTACTTATCTTCGAGAGGCTACAGAACTGTTAGGAAATTTCCAGTTCTTTTATTCTTATCGTGTAGATTTGTTGATTTTGGAATTTGAGTCTTTATATATCTATTCTCTCACAAATTGTGCAGACACGTACTATCGGGTCAGCTGAGCAGACACTAGCGCATTCTGCTTGGGCCGCAAGCGGCCGGGGCCGAGGTAGAGGTCGAGAAATAGCACGTGCCGCAGATAGAGCACCTGTCAGAGTAGCATATGAGGAGCTGTCAGTAGCTCTAGTTGGGGGGGACAGGTACCGAAAGCACCTGTTTTTACCCCCGGACATCAGGAGACTTTAGCATAGTTCCTGAACATGTTTGGTACATTAACTCAGGCAAGATTGATCTCCGTTGCACCAAATATTTCACAGATTTGGAGAGGAGTTCAGACTCCTACCACCCGTACTCTAGAGCAGCAGGTTTACATTGGTCAGGTTTCGGGTATAGTACCGGTACAACATGTTATTTTGGTTCAGCCTGAGGTCAGGCCAGAAACGTCAGAAGAAGAGCAAAAGAGACTTGAGAGATTAAAGAGGTATGTCCACATACTTTTGGTGGCACATCTACCGAGAATGCCCAGGGATTTCTAGAAAAGTGTCATTGTATTCTCTGTATCATGGGTATTGTATAAGTGAGCGGAGGTTCCTTTACTATATTTCAGCTGTTAGGAGCAGCGTATCAATGGTGGCAAGTTTATGAAGAGGATAGACCATTCGATGCAACACCACCAACTTGGGCTCCATTTTCAGAGATGTTTTTGAAAGAGTTTGTTCCCCAGACTCTCCATGATGCGTGGCGCACAGAGTTTGAATGGTTGCGTCAGGGCATCATGACAGTATCAGAATATGCTATCAGGTTCAGTGAGTTAGCCCGTCATGCACCTATTTTGGTTCATATAGTTAGAGAGTGAGTCCGCAGATTCATTGAAGGGCTCGATTATGATTTTAAAATAAGCATGGATCGAGAGATGCAGATGACATTCCATTTCAGTAAGTAGTAGAGATTGCCAGAATGTTAGAACGTGTTCGAAGTGAGTAAAATGAGTCTAAGGAGGTCAAAAGATCTCGGAACTCTGGAGGATTTAGTGGATTCTACTTTGCATCTATGACTCATCATGGCAGAGGTTCGGGCAGTCGGTCAGCCCAATCCACAATTTAGAGTACTCGTAGTGCTCCAGTTAATATTTATAGTGCACCACCGGCACGAGGTTCTTACAATGGTTATTTCAGTTATCCGGCACAGACTCAGTACGAGCAGTCGTAACCTCAGAGAGGTTGTTATGAGTGTGGTGATATCAGGCACATCATGAGAGATTATCCCAGACTTGGGAGAGGTGAATTTCATCAAAACACTCAGGCTACGGGCTTTATTCCAGTTGATACTCCACATGCACAGCTAGTTAGGGGTGGAGGACAGGCGGGTAGAGGGCTCCCAAGAGGGGGAGGCCCGGCCCATTGATATAATTGCTATGAATTGGCTGAGGCCGATATACCAGATGGTGTCGTTACAGGTATAAATTAATTTATAATTAAAGGAGCACTATTCTTATTTTGATTTGATTTCGATTATAGAGGTGGGAACTCCCATCATACTCCTTATATAGTGGATTTGTGAATTTGTACTCCACCCCCATATTTATCCCTGTTTGGAGACTTGATGGTGTTAGCCCGTGTCTATCATTTTTGTTTTGTACATTATTGTGGGCTATGAGTCCAAAAGGTGATTTTTTATTACTCACTACAGTGGGTTTTGATGTAATTTCAGGATAATTGATTACAATTTTATGAATTATATGCCCTACTGGTATGGGGGTTCATTATGTGTTGTGAAATTATTTCACGGGATATATTTAAAAAAAGAAAGAAAGAAAAGAAATGAAAAATCTCAGTGGCACAATGTGAAAAGTACTTGTGATTCAGAGTTGAGGATGGGATCCTCGCGGTTTAATGTGATTTGATATGTTTAACCCGGGCCACGTGCTGTGGTAGAAGTTATATCAGGATAAGATCTTTGTGATTAAATTCATGTGTTTTAAATTCTCTCTTTGTGAAATTTAATTTGTACTATAATACTAATAGGGAGTCATGCTTGTCGGGCTTATTTAATAATTCTTTTATATGTTTCTGTGCATATTTAGCCATAATTGTGATGTAAATATTGAGTTTTAGCCTACGAGGTGAGTGCCAAGGCGGCGCTAAATGTGACTTGGTAATTCGGGTAAATAATTATGAGGTCTTCATGCCTCGCGTGTTGCTGTCAATGTTTGTAAAAAAAATTGAAACGAGATTTTGGTTAATATGAAATTAATTGGGGATGCTGGAATTAATTACGAACAACTATTATGACCCGAGATGTGATTATGGGCATACATATGATGTGTGCGTAGGCACGAATTGCTACAGCCGGTTGAGACTGACACAATGTGTTAATAAGAAAATCAGGCCTTTTGAAATTAATTAGTGTGTAAGAAATTAGCTTTAAAGATTATAAATGAGGATAAAAGAAATAATCTCAATTGAGATGGTGTTGTCGGACCCATGTTGAAATTGCGGTGATGTAGAATCACCCTCGAGTATGTATGTAATAGTACACTCATTAATTTAATGTCCTCAAAATAATTCTTGGCATGTTCGAGGACGAACGTATGTTTAAGAGGGGGGGAATGTAACGACCCGACTTGTCATTTTAAGAATTTACGCCTCGCTCAGCGACATAAGGTCCCAAAAAATTTTGTAATATGTATTATGACTTGCGTGTGTGTTCGAATTTGATTTTCGGAAGATTCGGAATTAAATTGAAAGAACAATTCTTATTTTAGAAGCTAAAATAAAAAGAGTTGACCGGAGAGTTGACTTTTGAGCAAACAGCTCCGGAATGGAACTTTGATGATGTCATTAGCTTCATATGGTACTTTTAGACTTAGGCGTATGTCCGGATTTGAATTTGAAAGTCCGTAGGACAATTCGGCACATTTCGGCGAAAAGTTGGAAAATGAAGTTCTTGAAATATTCATAAATTCGGCCGTAAGTAGATTAGTTGATAACGAGGTCGGATTTCGATTCCGGAAATTGGAATAGCTCCATTACGTCATTTATGACTTGTGTGCAAAATTTGAAGTCATTCCAGATTGATTTGATACATTTCGGCGCAAAATATAGAAGTTAGAAGATTTGAAAACTCATAATTTGATTCAAGGCGCGATTCATATTTTCGGCATTGTTTGACGTGGTTTGAAGGCTAGACTATGTTCGTATTATATTTTGGGAAATTTTGGTATATTTGGTTAAGGTCCCGAGGGCCTCGGGTGGATTTCGGGTGGTTAACAGATCAATTTGGACTTGAAGAAAGCTGCTGGAATTTCTGGGCAGCAGCTGATATTTTCGCTTCTGCGGAAGCTTCATCGCAGAAGCGACGCCTTGCATCGCATAAGCGAAAAGGGAAGGGACATGGTAGTGGCACAGGTGCGAAGCAATTCCCGCACCTGCGGGATCGCAGAAGCGAGAAAAGAAGACGCAAAAGCGGAAGCTGGCAGCAGTGGGTGTGATCGCAGAAGCGACATCGCAGATGCGCAATTTCTTCCCCAGATGCGAGCTCCTGTTGGGAAGTGGACACTGGGACTTTGCAGATGCGCATTTTGGCTCGCAAAAATGAGGCCGCAGATGCGCAATCTGTCCGCAAAAGGAGAACTGGGCAGAAACATAAAGGACCAAAAATCGTCATTTTGCCATTTTCGATTGGATTTTTGGAGCTCGGTTTCGGGGAAATTTTGGAGGAGTTATTCACTACTTCGATTTGGGTAAGTATTCTATATCTGAAAGTGAGTATATTTCATAAATCCATGGTTATATTCATCGGTTAATTAGGATTTAAATGTAAGAAATTGGGATTTTTACAAAATCTCTTCAAGAAAGAAAATTTAAGATTTGAAATTTTAAATCGATGTTATATTATCCGGAATTGGTTCCGATGAATTTTAATGAAGTTATACAATTAATTTGAATAGATTTGAGTTGTCCGGATGATTAATTCACGCAAGATGGCTATTTTGGAATAACTTCAAAAAGGTAAGTATTTTGCCTAACCTTGAGTGGGGCATAACCCATTAGGCATTGAGTCTTATTTGGAATTTGAGTGATTGAAAACCATGTACGCGAGGTGACGAGTACGTACTTGGTTTATATGTGCAATTTATACCGGTTAAAATTCATAGACACCCTTATATATTAAATTGAAAAATCATTGGAATATAGTAAATCCTTTATTTATCATGCCTCGTTCCTTGTTTGTCGAGTTTGTATTTTATATGATAATTTGGGGTGATTGCCTCTTGTATTTTATGTGAATTCCGTATGCTTGTTGATTTGATATTTCTTGAAATTAATTTCATTATGGATTTTCCATCTACAAATAATTAATTAAATAAGCTTAAAAAGAGGCGTTAATATATTTATCAAAAATTTGGATTAAAGAAGGTATTGTCCTATGCTGAGTTACTTTCCCATCTCTGTTGTTGTTTTTGAGGTTTTGTATACGTTGTGTGGAGCCTTGGGTTATTTGCTTTGAAATTAATTTATTTTTGTTGTATCTTTGGAGTTGGTTGTGGCAGGTGGGCAAATTGTGATATGAATTATTGTATTGTGTTGTCATTTAAATACTCTCCTTGATGTTATTTATGCTTTCTACCTTGCTTGTTAATGATATACATGTACTTGGTAAGGAAGAGTGTAAAGTATGAAGGGTGATGTCTTGCCATTTGAGAGTGTAAAGCATGAAGGGTAATGCCGTGCCAATTGAGAGTGCAAAGCACGAAGGGTGATGCTGTGCCATTTAAGAGTGTAAAGCACGAAGGGTGATGTCGTGTCATTTCAGTTATATTATCATGTGAGGAAAGGTATAAATCACTAAGGGTGATGTCGTGCCATTCTTAATATGCACGAAGGCAAATACCGTGTCATTTCATTTATATTATCATGTGAGGATGAGAGTAAAAGCACGATGGGTAATGCTGTGCCAATATTTTTATATTATCATATGTTCATGGCACGAAAGGTATTTCCGTGCAGGCGAGGACAAGAGACATACATTATATGTTATATCTTTTTTGTTGTGTATACATTCATGCCTTTATCTTGATCGGTTATTATGCACCTATGCTTTCTATGTGACTTGTAGTCGTTACTGCCTCTTGTGTGCCTCCCACTTTATTTCTTTTATTGTTATTGGCATTTATTCCACCAAGTTGGTACTGTTATATGTATGCACGGTGGGAAATAGATAAATGCATGAAGGGTGTTGTCGTGTCAATTGATTGATATACATATATATATATATATATATATCGGGTGAGAATGAGACAAGTGCACGAAGGTATTACCGTGCCATTCGATGTGATAGGTTGAATATATTTCTCCCACCAGGAAAGTTATATATATATATATCGGGTGAGAATGAGACAAGTGTACGAAGGTATTACCGTGCCATTCGATGTGATAGGTTGAATATATTTCTCCCACCAGGAAAGTTATATATATATATATCGGGTGAGAATGAGACAAGTGTACGAAGGTATTACCGTGCCATTCGATGTGATAGGTTGAATATATTTCTCACACCATGAAAGTTAAATGAGGTGTCACATGGTGACTTTTACTTGAAAGAATTATATTCGAAAGATATTTACTTGAAAGAATTATATTTGAACGATATTTATTTGAAAGAATTATATTCGTAAGATATTTATTTGAAAGAAGTATATTTGGGATATATTTAATTGTAGAGATTACATTCTAAAGATTTTTATTTGAAAAACTTATAGATAAAAGATGTATATTATGAAGGACTTGATTAATTGGTTGTACTTGTGTTTATTATTCGTTTGACCAATATTTATGGTCTTCTTGTTGCCTTGTTGTTTATGTCACAAGTTGAATATTGTTGCCATCACTGCTATTTGTTTTCTATTTTTTTTGTATGCTATATTGCATAGGTTTTGTTTGACTAGTGAGTGTCTTGACTGTACCTCGTCACTACTCCACCGAGGTGAGTCTTGATACTTACTGGGTACCGACTGTGGTGTACTCATACTACACTTCTGCATATTTTTGTGCAGAGCCAGGTATTGGAGATATCGGATTCGGACAGAGATTAGAGTGTAATCGCAAGGATTCAAGGTAGGACTGCTTGGTCGTCGCAGTCCCTTGGAGTCTTTCAATTATATTGTATTGTCTACTCTTATTCGAACAGTATTGTATATTCGATCCTTGAGATCATTGTATGTATTCAGTTAGAGTTCGTGACTCTGTATTACCAGTCTTGGGAGGTTGTTATAATTATTTCAACTGTGGATTTCTATTAACTATTTAAAAAAAGGGCTTGAATTGTAATTGTAATCGGCTTACCTAGTCTTAGAGACTAAGTGCCATCACGACGCATGTGGTGGGATTTTGGGTCGTGACTACTATAGCATTCATCGTCGGCATGGTTCGAAGGATTAACATTTGGGGAAGGCTCACGAGACCGGGGAATCGGGAAAGCACCACTAGCAAGAAGATTGGCTAGCTGACCTTGCATCCGAAATCGGGAAAGCACCTCCAATCCGAAACGGTTCAAGTGACATTGCATGCCTAATAAATTCCTTAACTCCTTCTATAAATTCCTTCCTCAAAAACCGACGATTAGGATAATTCCTATTATATATCCAACTACGATATTCCATCTACATAAAGAGCAAATAAATTACATGTTATATTAATCATAATTCAAATTAATTTATAGAATTAAGTTACATAATAAACTTTAGTTACAAAGTACAACATTTAAATAATTTGAATGCATATTAATTTGAATACAATATTATTTTAACCCTACCATTAAACATAAGTAGACTCTCTAGAATATTTATTTAGTTAACCCATTCAATTAGACTAACTCACTTAATATTAATTATAACTAATAAACCCTAAATTATAATTTAATATGCCTACATGATATCATAAACAAAATCAATTAGAGTAAACCTTAAATCTAAAGAATTATAATCAATTGACATAATCCCAAAATTCCAAATTATAAACCTAGTTTATAATATTTAATTAGTTAACCAATTCAATTAGACTAACTCACTTACTATTAATCATAATTAATAAACCCTAAATTATAATTTAATATGCCCTAAATCATAATTTAATAAGCCTTAAATGATGAGCAATAAAATTGAAAAAAATAAAAATTAGCTAATTAAGCAAGTACCTTACATGATATCATAAACAAAATCAATTAGAGTAAACCTTAAATCTAAAGAATTATAATCAATTGGAATAATCGCAAATTGTAAACCCTAGTTTATACAATTAAAAGAATTTAAATAACTAAAATTAACAAATATAGATAACTAACCTTCAAAGAGAGGAGGGGAGTATGATTTTGGAGCAGTGGTGGGGCGGAGGAGCAGTGGTGGGGCGGAGGTGGTGACGGAGGAGCAATGGTGGGGCGGCAGAGGTGGGACCAACGGAGAACGGGGAGAGACGAAGTGTGGGGG
>AWOL01S0005205.1:23203-52889 GCA_000715115.1 Nicotiana otophora
GATGTGGAAGAAAGAATGAGAGAAAGAGAAAAGAGAAACCCGTTTCTGGCAGCCTAATTAAAAAATTTTCGACCGACTTCGGTATGAAATTTCGGTCGGTATATTTAAGTGGAGTTTTGACTGTTTGACCCCACATTTCCGACCGAATTCGGTCGGTATTTCAATTTTAAAATATTAATTTAATGAAGATTCCGACCGAAGTCGGTCGGTTTAATCAAATTATATAAATAGCTTTTAAATAAATAATATTTAATGCTTAATCGATATAGCTTGTAATATATTTAATTTACTAAGGTCGTCAGTACGCCCGGATTGCATAAATTGTACATAATATTTAATTGATTTAACATCCAAATTATAGGTACTATTTAATATTTAATTAATTTTGTATTTACACACACACACACATAATCTTGAATGTTTTATTCTCGATCACCTTATTAATACTTAGTGTTACACCCCATGTTTTTGTACGTGAAAGTATGTCGTAAGTCAATTGATGTAAGCTTGAAAGTGAGATCCTCTTTGAAAGTATATAAAGTGATTTAATGATGTTACGTCCCATTTTCGCAAGTCTTTGAGAGTTATCATTCGGGGATAAATATTTCTAAGGGGACATCTTGTTACAACCCGTACTTTAGACGTCACTGTCAGTATAGGATAATCTAATGTATGCTCAAAAAAGACGAAATCCTTCTACAATGATAAGAAAAGTTTACCGAAGTCTTAAGTAAGTTGAGATGAATATGAGACTTGTTAATAATGATTTAAATGAGTTTAAAGTCATGATATAACTATCTATGATATTTGGATATGAAATATAAAGTTTAGAAAAAATCGGATTAAAGTTGCGGAAAAACCGACTAAGGATTTGCCTTGTAATGGAGCTTTTTGAGCAATAACTTTCATGTGCTATATGGGATTTTTTTTTTGGGAAATATTATATACCAAATTGAAGGTCTTGGAATTTAGTTTCCAACTCTCTTAACCGTTTATTCATACGACGTTTGGATAAAAAGATATAACCGTCTGAAGAAGGGCCAATGCGAGGGTGCCAAGTAGCACCTTTTTGACTTTTAAACAAATGGGATACTTACATCCCTTATCTCGTCTCTTTCTCCATTTTTCTAGCGAACACGACCAAATAACACCCCTAACCTTACCCTTAAGCTCTCTACAAGTTCTTCAAACAAGATTATCATCCGAGCACAAAATCAAGAAGCGATAACATTAAAACGATCCCTACGACGTAAGTATTTCTATATCGCCTCTCTTTTTCTTTGTAGTTTGAGTTTTGGAATGTATTTAATAGTTATGAATATTCCTACTTTCTGTATTTAAGCTTTTAAATATCAAGAAAGGTTGATAAATTTGTTTCCTAATAGTTAGAACTCACGGGACGGTGATCGGAAGCCGTGAGTTCGAGTTATTTGACTTGTAGTAGACTGTTTTGTGGGTTGTTTCGTGTTGCCTTTGGGCTGTCTATTTGCTACTATTTAATGGAGTTTTGGAGGATACATTATGTGTAGAAACACCACATAATGGCGAAATGGTGGATTAGTTGTTCTTTGTAACATTTCTGGGGTGTTTGCCGTTACTATCGTTGTCGTTTTGGGTATGAAGTGATTGGGGTGTGTTGGGATGTCGTAAGCTATATATAACATGGATCTCGACTTGAATCCACTGTAGGAGGTAATTATATTGTGTTCTTTCATGTGCTTTAGGTTATCTTGATGTTGATTAAGTTAAATAGATGGACTAGACATGAACTAGTGAATAAAGTTGCTAATTAAGGATAACTGGAGTTGTGGATTGTTTTCTTTGTTATAAATATATGTTATAAGGCTGGAATCATTGATGAATGACTTCATTATCTTGTTAATGATACTAGTAAGTTAAAGTAAGAAGTCTATAAGGGGTGATGTGGGGTATACGGATTCTAATTGGGCTTGTAGCTCGTCGTGAAATAGTTGTGACTTGTTATTGTTATATGGTGTCTTGTTATTGATAATTATGTATTGCTGGATTTCTATGGTTATTGTTTTTGGTATATGGTATTGGAGGAGTCTCTTGTTACAGGGGAGATGCTGCCCAAATTTATATAAACGAGCTACTAGTTTAAGTTGCGGACTTAGCCTTTACTCAACACTGATTTTAAATCTCCTTATGCTATGGTAGATTGAGTTGAGTTGTTTGAAGAATTTCTTGGAAGGTATTAAGGACTCAATAGAGTTAAGGTATATTAAGGCTATCCATTCTTTCCTTTTGGTATGATCCATATGATAAAAACAAAACATGCAAACGCGAAACTTTCATAAATGACTCTATTCATAGAAGTACCAGGGGTGCCTATATTCTTGATTCCCCATATGTCCTATTATTATATCTTCTGTTCATGGGTATCAGAAAAATACGTAAGTTGCTAAAGTTTATCCGAAGGCATATTGATCTTATGACATTCCGAGAAATCTTACTGACTTACTTCATTATGCATTGCATTCATCTATACATGTACATTGACCCATGATTAGATGTCATTATATACGCGTATATTATATGTATATGGGATGTGGGAAAAGGTTATGGCATTTTATACGCACCACTACCTGATCAGTTGATATACGTTGATGATTTCGCCCATAGTGGCTGAGATGATATGATGGGATGCCCTCAGAGGCTTGATGATGTTATGTATGCATATACCTATGCATGGTATGGCATTTGTATGCACATGCATGACATTATAAAGTTTTCATTATTCACAGAGCTATTCAGAATTTCAAGTTGAGTTCTTTACTCCATGTTTCTTTCATGTCTTTTATATACTACTGGCATGCCTGACATACTCGGTACTTTATTTGTACAGACGCCCCTTTTGCCTAGGGACGCTACATTTTATGCCTGCAGGTCCCGATAGACAGGTTGAGAGTCCTCCTAGTAGGCTATTAGCTCAGCGGAAGGTGTTGGTGCACTCCAATTGCTCTGGAGTTGCCTATCTGGTCAGTATGATTTGGACATGTATTGATTGGTATGGTGGGGCCATATCTCGAACTTTATGTCATTTATGTACTCATAGAGGCTTGTAGAAAGATGTCATGTATATGGATACTTGTATGGCCTTGTCGGCCTATGTTTTGAGTATACAAATGATCATGTCGGCTTTATAGGCCCATATGTCACATGTATAAGTTTCTATATCATGTCGGGCCGTCCTATATTTAGTATTCCCTTATGTGTTATTCTGGTTATCTCATGACGTCCCTTCTAGACCATTTACCCATGATGGTATGATAAGAAAGATACGTTACGTTGGTGCTCGGTTAGGTAAGGCACCGTGCGCCCATCGCGGCCCATCGGTTTGGGTCATGACAAAAGTGGTATCAGAGAAGTTCTGTCTTAGGGAGTCTACAAGACGTGTCTAATAGAGTCTTATTTATGGGTGTGTTGTGCACCACAGTTATAAGCAGGAGGCTACAGGGCATTTAGGACTCTCACTCTTTCTTCTTACTCTAGATCGTGTGGTAGAGCTCAGTTGTAAGAATTTAAACTCCTACATTCTATTTTATTCGTAATACAACGATACCTACATCTAGAAAGACAATTGGTAAGAGGTTGAATGTGGTTGTGGAAGTGTTGAGTCAGAGGAACTCGATTTTGCATCATGCTTATGATGAGAAAATATGAGGTCTTCAGCATATCATGTGTGTACTAAGATGTGTAAGCTTCTTGATAAGGAGCCCTAAGGCAATAATAGCTATCCATCTAAATGGTAAAAAGAAATAAGAGAATCAGAAGGTAGATACAAGTTTTGGCACATAAAAGAAGCAAGATGAAGAAGGGCATGCGTACCTAGTTAATGAAGATTATCAGTATTTGCAATTCAAACAAAGAAATACAAGCGTTATGAATTATTTTCAACAGTAATAGAGTTATATACAATTGGCCACACTCATCTTAATTATGCCCTATGGGAGCCAGCAGATATAGATTAAGAGAAGGATAGGATATCAGGATCCAACTGGGGTTAAAGTAACCCAAAAATGGTGGATGGATTGTTATCATTATCTAACATTTCTGAATATAGTGCAAATGTGGTAATAGATCTCCGTGTGATACACCCAGATGGTGAACTCTAGAATAGTACAGTCAGATATGAATACTAGAATTTTCAGAAGTTTCAGAAGATAGGCAGTGAAATCCTAGAAGGGATAAATATTTACCCTAGTATGACTCCAGCCCCGAGTAAAAAAAAGGTCTGAAGAGCCAGTGAGATGAAGCAAGGGGAGCTAAGAGTGAAAGAACATTTTGTTGAAGTTTTCAGAATAAAGTGATAGACAAAAATATTATCCGAAAAATAAGAAGAAAGTAAATGAAGCATCATGAGTAAGATGTAATATATGGGTGATAACGGCAAATCAAAATATGACACGATGACAGAGTCTATAGTCAAGTGAAGGAAAAGACAAGAGGAGACATGCCTTGAAACAATAGAAGAGTATAAGCCATAAAGTCATATCCTTCTTTCGAGAAATAAGTTGGTGACTCCAACGTGATTACCAGAAGGAAATGTTAGACCCCGGAGTAATAGAAATTAGTATAAGCTGGTGCACAAGATAAAATGAATATGAATTAGAGACCGAATGATTTGACAATAGCCGGAATCATGAGAAATTTAGAGATCACGTTCCGGCGATAATAAAATGTTCAACAGAAGAATAACCTTTAAAGGTCATTCAGGAAGACGCTTCCCTAAAGTAAGCACTACGAGCAAAGTTAAACTTAAGGGACTAAGTGTGCCAGTTACACTAGATGTCACTCTCGTGCGTAAGAACTTTAGTTATCCTTGGTACAGAAGGGTTACCGCAAGGCTGGTAAGATGTTAGTAAAAATGTGAAAAGATGCCAAAGAAGAAGAGGTAACTATGAAATAGTAAAGAAAGAATGTGGTAAAAAGGTGAAAGGAATGAGATTGCATTTATTCAGATCCTACAGATATGATATGACTCCAGAACATTATGAAAGCATGACGTCGGGGAGAGGCAGTAAGGGTTCCGCACCAGATGATATTGATAAATAAGTGGGAATGAACACTCGATACATAAGGAGCCAGTACGAGAGGTAAGTTAAGATAAAGGACATAACCCAAAAGGGGTTACGCATAATATAGATATGAGAATGGACCAACGAGTAGTTTGTAGTAGATTCGGGAAGAGTTTAGTTATGGCTAGACAAGAGGATACAAATAAATCAACAGATCATGCAAGATAAACATAGTGAACCCTAACATAGGGAATCCAGTCTCGCAGATACGAGATCGCAATTGTTGAAACATTTTCATATAGGAGTTGGGGTAGTTAAAGGTACTATATAACTGTTCCAGAAATAAAAGAGAGTTCCACTGGGGAGACATTCAAAATTTCAGTTCAGAATCAACCCTACGAGCACAAGGGCGTGGAGGTATGTAACTAAGGATAATTATAGGCGAGTAAGAACATCAAAGATTCCTTCGGGTATGCAATGTAATAAGCTCGTAGCTTTATAGGAGTCAGAGGGTCTCCACTATGTACTACCCCGAAAGACTAGCTGAGAAAATAAGGAAGAAGGCTTCAACCTAAGCATGATGACATAAAGAAGAAATGGTCTCGTAACAATAATGTCACTACAATATTGTATACACTTCATAAGAAAGTGGCACCATCGTGCCTAATGAACGGGAAGGAAAAATCAAAGGTGATATTTGAGATCATATGAGTTACACGAAATTCCAGTATTCGTGGGGAACACCCAAGTATTCATGCAACAAGTGGCAGAACCACCAGAAAAAGTAATTGCTTACATTTAAAGACAACTGAGAAGGCACGAAAGGAAATCTATGGTGCTAGAAATTTAAAGGAAGATTGCGAGTAGTATAAATAGATATGCGTAGGTCTCAAGCTAAAGTATGATAGAGCGACAAGGTTTTAGGTATACAATAGTAAGGTTATGAAAAGGTGAGTGAGAAGGTGACGAGAACAGGTAAGGCATTAAGATTAAGCCTATCAAAACAAGAGAGCTGATGGTTTCCATAAGTTATAGAAAGCTCGGTACAGTCTAAAAGAACTCAGAGGAGTCTAAGAATATGAGCAATTAGAAGAGATGAAATGCTGCCCTGGTAGTAGAATAAGGGTGTAATGGTGAGAGATAAGAGGATGGCTTTTAGGCTTTTGAATGAGTAATGATTTTAAGAAAAAAGATTTCATGAATTTCATGGGATTAGAATACCCATATAAGATGAATCACACAGGGATGCTATGAAATATGGTTGTTGAAGTATAATGTCACCCCTAGGTGGATCAGGAAAATCACTTCAGATGTTCCCCGATGAGACGTGAGACCTAGTGACAATGTATCACGTAAGAGGTCTCAAGTTATCAGTGGTAGATATAGATCAACATTAAGGTGTATCAACAATAGATGGATAAAAATTGCAAAGTATAAGAGGAGGTTATAATGCCATTCTTTAGATGAATAGTAATAAAGAAGCATTAAAGGACTTAGATTTGTACATATAGGATAAGCAGTGAGATAGTAACCTGGAGTTGGGTAGTAGAGCTCGGTAATAATAAACTAAAGTAAGTGTTATAGTACAGTATGACCTATCTATATGCACTAAATCCATAAGGACACATAACCAAGGCTAGGAAACAAAATATAGCAATAGTGGTACATTCAACAAAGTACCAAGCGAAGAACTTCAGTATACCTATAGATGCCCAGAGGGACAACTTGTCGTAGTCCTGTATATATTCACAAAGTGAGGCCTAGAGATTGGCTAAAAGCTAGAGAAAAATGAGAGAAGAGTCGCATAGACGCACATACAAGGCCAAAGTCGTATAGACAGCATGATAGAAGGTAGAAATAGTTACGAGATTGGAAGAATTCTGACCATGAGTCGTGGCGTGAGAAAGAGGCCTAAAGGGGGGAATTCCCTTGCCTTTAGATTTATTCATAGAACAGTTGCCTAGATGGAAAAGGACAATATCAAATTATTCATAAGAGACATAGGTTATGATAATGATTAGCGCATCAGTCAACATTCGAGGACAAATGTTCCAAAGGGGGGAATGATGTTACACCCCATGTCTTTGTACGTGAAAGTACGTCGTAAGTCAATTGATGTAAGCTTGAAAATGAGATCCTCATTTAAAGTATATAAAGTGATTTAATGATGTTACGTCCCATTTTTCCAAGCCTTTAAGAGTTATCATTCGGGGACAAATTTTTCTAAGGGGACATGTTGTTACACCCCGTACTTTAGACGTCACTGTCATTATAGGATTATCTAATGTATGCTTAAAAAGGACGAAATCCTTCTACAGGGATAACTTACCGAAGTCTTAAGTAAGTTGAGATGAATATGAGACTTGTTAGTCATGATTTAAATGATTTTAAAGTCATGATATAACTATATATGATTTTTGGATATGAAATATAAAGTTTGGGAAAAGTCGGATTAGAGTTGCGGAAAAACCGACTAAGGATTTGCCTTATAACGGAGCCTTTTGAGCAATACCTTTCGTGTGCTATATGGGGTATTTTGGGACATATTATATACCAAATTTAACTTTTGGAATGTAGTTTTCAAATCTATTAACCGTTTGTTCATACGACGTCCGGATAAAAATATATAAGCGTCTGAAGAAGGGCGCGAGGGAGCCAAGTAGCACCTTTTTGACTTTTAATAAAATGGGATATTTACATCCCTTATCTCGTCTCTTTCTCTATTTCTCCAGAGAGCACGACCAAATAACACCCCTAACCTTACGCTTAAGCTCTCTACAAGGTCTTCAAACAAGATTATCATCCCGGGCATGAAATCAAGGAGCGATAACATTAAAACAATCCCTACGATGTAAGTATCGCTATATCGCCTCTCTTTTTCTTTGCATTTTGAGTTTTGGAATGTATTTAATAGTTAATAATATGCCTACTTTCTGTATTTAATCTATTAAATATCAAAAAAGGTTGATAAATGCATTTTCTAATAGTTAGAACTCACGGGACGGTGATCGAAAGCCGTGAGTTCGAGTTATTTGACTTGTAGTGGACTGTTTTGTGGGCTATTTCGTGTTGCCTTTGGGCTGTCTATTTTGCTACTGTTTAATGGGGTTTTGGAGTATAAATTATGTGGAGAAACTCCACATAATGGAAAAATGGTGGATTAGTCGTTCTTTGTAACATGTTCGGGGTGTTTGACGTTACTATAGTTGTCGTTTTGGGTATGAAGTAATTGGGGTGTGTTGGGATGTTGTAAGCTATATATAACATGGATCCCGACTTGAACCCACTGTAGGAGGTAATTATATTGTGTGTGTTTATGTACTTAAGGTTATCTTGATGTTGATTAAATTAAATGGATGGACTAGACATTAACTAGTGAATAAAGTTACTAATTGAGGATAGCTGGAATTGTGGATTGTTTTCTTTATTATAAATATATGGTATAAGGCTGAAATCATTGATGAATGACTCCATTATCTTGTTAATGATACTAGTAAGTTAAAGTAAGAAGTCTATAAGGGGTGATATGGGGTATACGGATTCCAATTGGGCTTGTAGCTCGTCGTGAAGTAGTTGTGACTTGTTGTTGTAATATGGTGTCTTTTTATTGATAATTATGTATTGCTGGATTTCTATGGTCATTGTTGTTGGTATATAGTATTGGAGAAGTCTCTTGTTACAGGGGAGATGCTGCCTAAATTTACATAAACGAGCTACTAGTTTAAGTTGCGGACTTAGCCTTTACTCAACACTGATTTTAAAACTCCTTATGCTATGGTAGATTGAGTTGAGTATTTTGAAGAATTGCTTGGAAGGTATTAAGGACTCAATGGAGTTAAGGTATGTTAAGGCTATCAATTCTTTCCTTTTGGTATGATCCATATGATACAAACAAAACGTGTAAATGCGTAACTTTCATAAATGACTCTATTCATAGAAGTACTAGGGGTGCCTATATTCTTGATTCCCCATGTGTCCTATTATTATATCTTTTGTTCATGGGTATCAGAAAAATATGTAAGTTGCTAAAGTTTATCCGAAGTCATATTGATCTTATGACATTCCGAGAAATCTTACTGACTTACTTCATTATGCATTACATTCATTTATACATGTACATTAACCCACGACTAGATGGCGTTATATACGCATATATTATATGTATATGGGATATGGGAAAAGCTTATGTCATTTTATACGCACCACCACCTGATCAGCTGGTATATGTTGATGATTTCGCCCACAGTGGCTGAGATGATATGATGGGATGCCCTCAGAGGCTTGATGATGTTATGTACGCATATACATATACATGGTATGGAATTTATACGCACATGCATGACATTATAAAGTTTTCATGATGCATAGAACTATTCAGAATTACAAGTTGAGTTATTTACTCCATGTTTCTTTCATGTCTTTTATATACTACTGTCATGCCTTACATACTCAGTACAAATCCCTGAATTCGGTGTCACAAGTGCACGAGCTTCTAAAGTAATACATACAAGGGTCTGAAATAAATACAAAGCTACCTGACTGAAAATACACAGCTAAATAAAAATAAAGATGGGGACTTCAGGAGCTGCGGGCGCTGAGCAGTTGTACCTCAAGTCTCCGCAGGCTATCCAATCCGAGCTCTCTAGTAGCCGCCACTGGGACCGACTCCAAAATCTGCACAATGTGCAGAGTATAGTATTAGTACAACCGACCCCATGTACTGGTAAGTTCCGTGCCTAACCTCGACGAAGTAGTGACGAGGCTAAGGTGGGTCACCTATACTATAACCTGAACGCAGTATATAATAATGACAGAAAATGGGAATACTGAACGGAATTAAACAGCCAACTGAAAATAATAACCAAAGCCTCAAGAATAAACCAGTGTCGTCCAGAATTACCAATCTTTAATAATTCAGATACAAATACCGAAAAAACCAACACATCTCAAAAAATGGAAACATATAGGTTGTTGCGGCGCACAACCCGATCCCACCAAACAACACAAAATCCTCTCTTATTTCACCGTAACGATATCAACAATAGTAAATAATATATATATATATATATATATATATATATATATATATATATATATATATATATATATATATATATATATATGCGGCGCACAACCCGATCCCACTATATGTTAATATCAATATCATAATTCACCCTTATTGTAATGACCCGGCTGGTCGTTTTGAGAATTTATGTACCGATCGGCGGCATAAGACCCTGAGCAGCTTCTTATTATGTGTATTGACTTGTGTGCATGGTTGAATTTAGTTACCGGATGATTCGGAGTGATTTGGGACACTTAGTACCCAAAACGGAAGCTTAGGTCTTAGAATTTTGATCGTAGTCGGAACTATGTGAAGACGACTTTGGAATAGAGTTTTGTCGTTTCCGTTAGCTCCGTAGGATGATCTTAGACTTAGGGGAGTGTCCGGATTATGTTTTGGATGTTTGTAGCTCATTTAGGCTTGAAATGGCGAAAGTCAAATTTTTTTAAATTTGGACCGGAAGTGGACTTTTTGATATCGGGGTAGGCATGCAATTCCGAGAGTTGGAACAGCTCCGTTATATTATTTGGGACTTGCCTGTACAATTTGACATCATTCCAAGTTGGTTTGATAGGTTCCGGGTCAAGTTTTCAAAGTTGAAAGATTTGAAAGTTCTTAAGTTCGATTCATGGTGCGATTCGTATTTCTGGCGTTGTTCGATGAGATTTAAGACCTCGAGCGAGTCTGTGTTAGGTTATGGAACTTGTTTATGTGTTTATACGGGGTCCCGGTGGCCTCGGGTGTGTTTCGGATGGTCCTCGGGCCAACTTCTTCTATTTTTGGATTGCTGGTTTCTGGTGTCTGGTACTCTCTTTCGCGATCGCGTAGCTCCAGTCGCGACAGCATAGTGTTCTGTTGATCTGCCCCATTTTTTCTTTATGGCGTTCGTATAGTACCTCATGCGATCGCGAAGGTCTGATTTCTTCTACTTCATGTTCGTATATGTTGCCTCGCGTCCGTATAGTAGAAATTAGGAGCAGGGGGCTGTTGGCTATTTCTTCTTCGCGTTCGCATCAAGTGCCCCGCGATCGCGAAGGGTCTTTCTTGGCAGCTTCAATTCTCTTCTCCGCGATCGCGATGCATAGTCATCTAGGCAGAATATAAATTTTCCAAATCGAGGGTTAGGCCATTTTCACCATATTTTGACTTGTAGAGCTCGGTTTTGAGCGATTCTTGGTGGTTTTTTCAAGCAATTCGATTGGATAAGTCTTCCTCATCTAGAATTTTATATATTCCATGATTTTATCTTTATTTTTATCATTTATTTTATATTTTGAGTTGAGAAAAATAGTAGTTTTTGAAAAAAAAATTCCAAAATAAAAAATCACGATTTGATGGACGAAATGGTATCGGAATTTGATAATTTTTGTATGGTTGGACTCATATCGGAATGGGTGTTCGGGTTTTGTAAAATTTGTCAGGTTCCGAGGTGCGGGCCCGAGGGTCGACTTTTGGACCAATTTTTAGATTTTGATAAAGATTGAGACTTTATGATCTAGAATAGTCTCTTATGAGTTTTATTTGTGCTTTGAAGTTATTTTATTAGATTTGAGCCGTCCAGAGGTCATTTAACCCGAGAAGTTCATTTTTGAGTATCGGTTTGTCTTCTTTGAGGTAAGTATCTTGCCTAACCTTATATGGGGGATTTCTCCCTTAGGATTTGAGTCTTCTATGTTGATTGTAGTCCATGTGCGCGAGGTGACAAGTGCATACACGGACTTATTTGTGGAAAGTTGGCCTTTTAGGGCTCTTAGGTATATATATTCACTGAGTATGAAGTAGTTCTTGATATGATTAAGTTCCTATTTACTAGTTTCACCTCTACATGCTTTAATTTGAATTAATTGCTTCAGGATTAACTCTTATTGCCTATTTGACTCTTATTTGACTTAACTGAAGATTTTACCTCTTCTATCTCATCCTATAATTGTTCAGTCTTAATTAAGGTTATGATTATCTTTTCGCTGCTTATCCTTAATTGAATTATTGAATCCTTCGTAATTTCTCAACCTTAAAAGAAGTTAGATATCCTACATCTTGCGACTTATTTTATTTGGAATTATTTGACTCGTGTTAGCTTCCCTGTTATTGAAATGTATATTGTGGGATCATTGTTACATATTAGTTTTTCCCTTGTTGAGATGTTCTCTTTATGCCCAACATCATTTACTGTGGTTATTCCTTGTGAATTGGTTCTACCGTTTCTTTGTGATTTAAAGTTCTTGGGCTGATTTACTTGTCGTAATTTGTATTATTGTCATTGTTGATGCACGATGTTTCTGCCATGCGGTTGTTGTTATTGTGATGCACGAGGTTTCTACCGTGTGGTTGTTGTTATGGGGTTGCACGAGGTTTCTGTCATGCGGTTGTTGTTATTGATATTTGCACGTGGGGCGTGACAAGGCGGGATATATATATATATATGTGTGTGTGTGTGTGTGTATGTGTCTGTGTATGTGTGTGTAGGTTGCGCATGTGGCGAGAAAAGGTGGGAATATTATTATGCACGTGTGGCGAGATAAGGCGGGCATTTACTTTAATATTGCACACATGATGAGAAAAGGTAGGTTGTGTCAGGGATTGATTTGTGATGATTTATGGACTGGGGGCATTCTTGTTGTTGATATTTGTGTAGTGGTATACGTACCTGTGTGAGCTTTATCTTGTGAAAGCTGTGAGAAAATATTCTACGTGTTATCCGTTCTTCTTCTTCCTTATGCTTATTTGCTGGTATGGACTATGTTACGACACTTGCACAAGCATACACGTAGTTAAGCACTCTTATCGGATAAGAGGTATTCTTGATATTATTGAGCATAAATGCTCACACTTGTTTACTTGCCTTCTATGTGAGAACAGCTCTATTGGAACATGAGTCGTCAGTGCAGTTATGAGATGTTATGAGGGCACAAGATGCCAAGTGTTAGGGTTCAGGTATTGAGACCCGTGAGTTGTGATTTGTCCGAGGTTCGGTACTTCGTGGATTTGTTGACTAAACCCTGATGTAAAAGCGGTTGTAGTTGCTGAGTTATTACATGTCCTTGATGTATTTATGATTCCGGATTTAGGTTGTGTTCCATTCACTTTTCTGTGTCATTTTCATGATATTCCGCTGATACTTGTTGTTTCCTTTCTTATTGCCATTAGTGCATTGTGAGCCATATTGCATAGTGTTTATGTAGATATCATATTTTTGTTGTTCCCATACTCATACTTGCTCAGTTGTTTTTTAGACCAGTGGGTGTCTTGACTGTTCCTCGGCATTACTCCACCGAGGTTAGTCTTGATACTTACTGGGCACCGCTGTGGTGTGCTCATTCTACACTTCTGCACATTTTTGTGCAGATCCAGGTATTTATTCGATAGTTGTTGTGCGGGTCATTGCTATGGAGACTCAAGGTAAACCTGTTGTTGCGTTCGCAGGCTTTAGAGTCACCTTCAAGCTTTCATATTGCACTGTTTATTCTTATTTCTGGACAGTTGTATTTAGAAGTTTTCTAGCAAACACTCTGTAGAGCTTATTACTTGTACTACCAGTTTTGGGAATTGTAAATTTTTAAGAGATTTCTATTTCAAATTGTTGGATGTTATTTAGATAATGTTGTTGCTTCAATTAGTGTTAGGCTTACTTAGTCCCTAAGAATAGGTGCCATCACGATACCCAAACGGAGGGGAATTCAGGTCATGACTAGTTGGTATCATAGCTCTAGGTTTATAGGTGCTACGAGTCATAAGCGAGTTTAGTAGAGTCTCGCGAATCGGTAAGGAGACGTTTATACTTATCTTTGAGAGGCTATGGAACTATTAGGACAATCTCACTTCCTTCATTCCTATCGTGCGAGTTCATTGATCTCGAAGTTTAAACTTTTATCATTCATTTCTCTCACAGATGGTGAGGACACGAACTGTAGTTACTGATGACGCTGCTCCCGGAGCAGGTATCGCTAGAGGTAGAGGCAGAGGCCGACGAGGAGTAAGTGTCGCAGCTAGAGCACCTACCAGAGTAGCAGTTGAGGAGTCACCAGTAGTTCTAGTTGGGGGGAAGGTACCGGAGGCGCCTGTTGTTACCCTCGGACTTCAGGAGACCTTAGCACAGTTCCTGAGCAATTCTGGTACCTTGGCTCAGGCGGGGTTGATTCCGGTTGCACCAGCTATTTCACAGACCAGGAGAGGAACCCAGACTCTCGCCGCACATACTCCAGAGCAGCGAGTTCATGTTGGCTAGGTGCTAAGTGTCATGGCGACACAACCTGTGGTTCTAGTTCAGCCTATGGTCAGGGCAGCATCATCTGAGGAAGAGCAGCTCAGACTTGCAAAGTTCAAGAAATATGACCCTCCTACATTCAGTGGTTTGGCTTTAGAGTGTGCACAGGGTTTTCTGGAGGAATGCCATCGCACTCTCCGCACTATGGGTATTGTTGAGACGAGTGGGATTGCTTTTACTACGTTCCAGCTTAAGGGAGCGGCTTATCAATGGTGACGGGCATATGAGTTGGGTATCCCGGCCGATGCAATATCACTCACATGGGTTCAGTTTTCAGAGATGTTCTTGATAGAGTTTGTACCTCAGTCCCTTCAGGATGCATAGCGTGCGGAGTTTGAGTGGCTGTGCCAGGGCACTATGTCAGTATCAGAGTATGCTGTGAGATTTAGTGATTTGGCCAGGCATGCACCTGCTTTGGTTGCCACAGTTAGAGAGTGTGTCCGTAGATTCATTGAGGGACTCAGGCATGATATTCGGTTTAGCATGGCTCGTGAGTTGGAGTCAGATGTTTCATTTTAGCAGGTGGTAGGGATCGCTCACCGCGTAGAGGGCATGTGGGAGCAAGAGAGAGAGGACAGACGGGGCCATGAGAGAGAGGACAGCGAGTTCAAGAGAGAGAGGACAGGGAGGCGAGAAGGTCTCGTAGACTGGAGTGATCTACTGGTCCTTATTTTGGAGGCAGGATACGACAAGGTAGAGGTTTTGCGGGTTAGCCAGTTCAGTTTGCACTTCAGGCTTCGCATAGTACTTCAGGTGCTCATGGGTCTCAAAGTACCCGTACCGCATAGTTCCCACATCCATGTCAGCAGAGTTGTTGCTTCGAGTGTCGAGATACCAGCCACAGGGTGAGAGATTGTCCTAGACTCCGGATAAGTGTGTCATAGCGGAGTATTCAGGCGAGTAGAGTGCGCCCAAGAGGGGAAGGCCTGGCCCGTTGATGTGTTTCATATAGTAGGCTTGAGGCCACTGTGCCAGATGATGTCATACAGGTATGCTTTTGATTTGTTACAGAGGGGACAATTCGTATTTTGATTCGGTTCTGCTTATCGGGGAGAGTCCCATATTTGTTGTCCCACCTATGGGTGAGTTCAGGACTTAGTATTATGTTCATGTGTTTGCCCCTGCTGGTAGATTCTATGAGTGATAGACGTGTCTATCATTGTTTTAAATTCATTATTAAAAGTTACGAGACTAGAAGTGAATTCATGTTGTCCATTATTGTAGGTTTGATGTGATTCCTGAGTAATTGGTTACGATTTGTGATTTGATACTCTACCGGGGTGAGAATTCAGTGAGTGTTGTGATTTTATTGGCAGAACTGAGTTAGTGGAAGATTTCAATTAGTATGATGTGTATTCGGCTTGTGATTCGGAGTTGAGGGTGAGACCCTCGCGATTCCATGTGATTTGATATGTTTGAGTCGGGCTGTGTGCCACGGTGGAAGTTATATCAGGATGAGATTCTTGTGATTTGTTCATATACTTTGATTTTTCCTATTTAAATTGATTCGTAGTATGGTACTGTTAGAGAGTTGTGCATGTCTGGCTTGTTTGATATTTCTGTTATGTGTTTCTCTTTACATATTCAGTCATTTTCATTTTGTGCTTCTTGAGTTTTAGCTTGCGGTGTGTATGCCCGGTGGTGTTAGTTGTAACTTGTTGATTCGGATGTATAGTTAAGAGGTCTTCATGTTTCTTGCATCGTTGTCAGTGTTGTGGAGGTTTGAACATGGTTCTAACGGATATGAGGCTAATTGCCGGTGTTGGTTTTGATTACGGGCAGCTATTGTGATCAGAAATGTTATTATGAGCCTATGTGTGGTGTGTCTTTTCGTGTAGTTGTACTTTGTGGGTATAGGTATGAGTTATTACAGCTGGTTGAGACTGATACCGGTTATGGATTTAGAATCGGGTCTTTTGAAGATAAATGGAAGGTGAGAACTTTGACTCTAAGGCTTGTTGGTATTGATGAAAGGGCTAAATTACAGTTGAGACGGTGTAGTCAGGCTTTTGTGGATTGGGGTGACGTGGGGTCACCCGCGGGTGTATGTTGGATATGTGCTTTCAGTGAATTAAAGTCTTCGAGGCGATTTTTGGCACGTTCGAGGACGAACGTTTGTTTAAAAGGGGAAGGATGTAACGACCCGACCTTCATTTTGAGAATTAGTCCCGGTCGGAGGCATAAGACCCTGAGCAGCTTCGTATTATGTGTATTGACTTGCGTGCATGGTTGAATTCAGTTACCGGATGATTCAGAGTGATTTGGGATACTTAGTCCCCAAAACGGAAGCTTAAGTCTTAGGAGTTTTACCGTAGTCGGAACTGTGTGAAGACGACTCTGGAATGGAGTTACATCGGTTGCATTAGCTCCGTTGGGTGATCTTAGACTTAGTGGCGTGTCCGGATTGTGTTTTGGAGGTCTGTAGCTCATTTAGGCTTGAAATGGCGAAAGTCAAATTTTTTGAGATTTGGACCGGAAGTAGACTTTTTGATATCGGAGTCGGAATGCGATTCCGAGAGTTGGAACAGCTCCGTTATGTTATTTGGGACTTTCTTGCAAAATTTGATGTCATTCTGGGTTGGTTTGATAGGTTCCGGCTCGATTTTTCGAAGTTGGAAGATTTGAAAGTTCTTAAGTTCGATTCATGGTGTGATTCGTATTTTCGGCATTGTTCGATGTGATTTGAGACCTCGAGAGAGTCCGTGTTAGGTTATGGAACTTGTTAGTGTGTTTAGTCGGGGTCTCGGGGGCCTCGGGTGTGTTCCGGATGAGCCTCGGGCCAATTTCTTCTATTTTTGGATTGCTGGTTTCTGGTGTCTGGTACACTCTTTCGCGATCGCATAGCTCCAGTCACGATCGCGTAGTGTTCTGTTGATCTGCCCCATTTTTTCTTCATCACGTTCGCATATTACCTCACGCGATCATGAAGGTCTGCTTTCTTCTACTTCGCGCTCGCATCTGTTGCCTCGCGTCCGCATAGTAGAAATTAGGAGAGGGGGATGTTGGCTATTTCTTCTTCGCGTTCGCATCAATTGCCCCGCGTTCACGTAAGCTCCTGCACATTGTTCATCGCGTTCGCGTCCCTTCACTCGCGATCGCGAAGGGTCTTTCTTGGCAGCCTCAATTCTCTTCTCCGCGATCGCGATGCATAGTCATCTGGGAAGAATATAAGTTTTCCAAATCGAGGGTTAGGCCATTTTCACCATATTTTGACTTGTAGAGCTCGGTTTCGAGCGATTCTTGGTGGTTTGTTCAAGCAATTCGATTGGGTAAGTATTCCTCATCTAGAATTTTATATATTCCATGATTTTATCTTTATTTTTATCATTTAATTTATGTTTTGAGTTGAGGAAAATGGTAATTTTTGAAGAAAATTTTCAAAATGAAAAATTATGATTTGAGAGACGAAATGGTATCGGAATTTGATAATTTTTGTATGGTTGGACTCATATGGGAATGGGTGTTCGGGTTTTGTAAAATTTGTCAGGTTCTGAGGTGCAGGCTCGGGGGTTGACTTTTGGACCGATTTTTGGATTTTGATAAAGATTGAGACTTTATGATCCGGAATAGTCTCTTATGAGTTTTATTTGTGCTTTGAAGTTATTTTGATTAGATTTGAGCCGTCCGGAGGTCATTTCACCCGAGAAATTCATTTTTGAGTATCGGTCTGTCTTCTTTGATGTAAGTATCTTGCCTAACCTTGTGTGGGGGATTTCCCCCTTAGGGTTTGAGTCTTCTATGTTGATTGTATTCCATGTACGCAAGGTGACGAGTGCGTACATAGACTTATTTGTGGAAAGTTGGCCTTTTAGGGCTCTTAGGTCCTTATATTCACTAGGTATGAAGTCGTTCTTGATATGATTAAGTTCTTATTTACTAGTTTCGCCTCTACATGCTTTAATTTGAATTAATTGCTTCAGGATTCACTCTTATTGCCTATTTGACTCTTATTTGACTTAACTGAAGATTTTACCTCTTCTATTGTCATGCTATCTTTTCATAACTGCTTATCTTTAATTAGAATTATTATTATCCCATCCTATAATTGTTTAGTCTTAATTGAGGTTATGATTATCTTCCCGATGCTTATCCTTAATTAAATTGTTGAATATCCTTCGTAATTTCTCAACCTTAAAAGAAGTTAGATATCCTACATCTTAGTCGACTTGTTTTATTTGGAATTATTTGACTCGTGTTAGCTTCCCTGTTATTGAAATGTATATTGTGGGATCGTTGCTACATATTAGTTTTTCCTTGTTGAGCAATTTTCTTTACGCCTAACATCCTTTACTGTGGTTATTCCTTATGAATTGGTTCTACCGTTTCTTTGTGAATTAATGTTCTTGAGTTGATTTACATGTCATACTTTGTATTATTGTCATTGTTGTTGTTTTACTTGTTGTGGTGATTCACGAGGTTTCTACCGTGCGGTTGTTGTTATTATGATGCACGAGGTTTCTGCCGTGCGGTTGTGGTTATTGTGATGCACGAGGTTTCTGCCGTGCGGTTGTTGTTATGGGGTTGCACGAGGTTTTTGTTGTGCAGTTATTGTTATTGACATTTGCACATGCGGCGTGACAAGGCATATATATATATATATATATATATATATATATGGGGGGCAGGGGGTTGCGCATGTGGCGAGAAAAGGTGGGAACATTATTATGCACATGTGGCGAGACAAGGCGGGCATTTACTTTACTATTGCACACGTGGCGAGACAAGGTAGGCTGTGTCAGGGATTGATTTGTGATGATTTATGGACTGGAGGCATTCTTGTTGTTGATATTTGTGTAGTGGTATACGTACCTGTGTGAGCTTTATCTTGTGAAAGCTGTGAGAAAATATTCTATGTGTTGTCCATTCTTCTTCTTCCTTATGCTTATTTGCTGGTATAGACTATGTTACGACACTTGCACAAACATACACGTAGTTAAACACTCTTATCAGATAAGAGGTGTTATTGATATTGTTGAGCATAGATGCTCACCCTTGTTTACTTGCCTTCTATGTGAGAACGGCTCTATTGGAACATGAGTCGTCAGTGCAGTTATGAGATGTTATGAGGGCACAGGATGCCAAGTGTTAGGGTTCAGGTATTGAGACCTGTGAGTTGTGATTTGTCCAAGGTTCGGTACTTCGTGGAGTTGTTGACTAAAACCTGATGTAAAAGCGGTTGTAGTTGATGAGTTATTACTTGTCCTTGTTGTATTTGTTATTCCGGATTTAGGTTGTGTTCCATTCACTTTTTTGTGTCATTTCATGATATTTCGCTAACACTTGTTGTTTCCTTTCTTATTGCCATTACTGTATTGTGAGCCATATTGCATAGTCTTTATGTAGATATCATATTTCTGTTGTTCCCATACTCATACTTGTTCAGTGTTTTTTTAGACCAGTGGGTGTCTTGACTGTTCCTCGTCATTACTCCACCAAGGTTAGTCTTCATACTTATTGGGCACCGCTATGGTATGCTCATTCTACACTTCTGCACATTTTTGTGCAGATCCAGGTATTTGTTCGTTAGTAGTTGTGCAGGTCGTTGTTGTGGAGACTCAAGAAAAACCTGTTGCAGCGTTCGCAGGCTTCAGAGTCACCTTCAAGCTTTTATATTGCACTGTTTATTCTTATTTTTGGACAGTTGTATTTAGAAGTTTTTTAGCAAACACTCTATAGAGCTTATGACTTGTACTATCGGTTGTGGAAATTGTAAATTTTTAAGAGATTTCTATTTCAAATTGTTGGATGTTATTTAGATAATGTTGTTGTTTCAATTAGTGCTAGGCTTACCTAGTCTCTAAGACTAGGTGCCATCACGATACCCAAAAGGAGGGGAATTTGGGTCGTGACACTTATTTCACCATGTCAATCCACCCTTTTCCACCTGTTGCGGCGTGCAAACTGTAACGACCCAGCTGGTCGTTTTGAGAATTTAAGTCCCGTTCGGCGGCATAAGGCCCTGAGTATCTTCGTATTATGTGTATTGACTTGCGTGTGTGGTTGAATTCAGTTACCAGATGATTCGGAGTGATTTGGGATACTTGCTCCCTAAAATGTAAGTTTAAGTCTTAGGATTTTGACCGTAGTTGGAACTGTGTGAATACGATTCCGGAATGGAGTTTCGTCGGTTTCGTTAGCTCCGTTGGATGATTTTGGACTTAGGAGCGTATCCGGACAATGAATCTGAGGTTTGTAGCTGATTTAGGCTTGAAATGGCAAAAAAATCAAATTTTTGGAGAATTGGATCGGAAGTGGACTTTTTGATATCAAGGTCGGAATGCGATTCCGAGAGTTGGAACAGCATCGTTATGTTATTTAGGACTTGCCTACAAAATTTGACGTCATCCCGGGTTGGTTTGATAGGTTTCGGCACGGGTGTTCGAAGTTGGAAGTTTTGGAAGTTCATAAGTTCGACTCGTGGTGCGATTTGTATTTTCGGCGTTGTTCGATGTGATTTGAGACCTCGAGCGAGTCCGTGTTAGGTTATAGAACTTTTTTATGTGTTTAGACGGGGTCCGGGGGGCCTCGGGTGTGTTTCGGATGGGCTACGGGTCATTTCCTTCTATTTTGGAACTGTTGGTTCTGGTGTCTGATATCCTTCTTAGCGATCGCGAAGCTCCTTTCGCATTCGCGAAGTGTCTCTGCTAACCCCCTCAATTTCGTTCTTCGCGTTCGCGTAGTACGCCTTGCGATCGCGTAACTCTACACATTTCCTTCATCGTGTTCGCGTCCTCCATTGCGCGTTCGCGTAGTAGAAATTAGGCCTTGAGCACTGGAGGTCGTTACTCTTCGCGTTCGCGTGTTTCACTACGCATTTGCGTAGGTCTCCGTCTTTTCTTCTCTGCGTTTGTGAGCGTGTCTTCGCGTTCGCGAAGCACAACTGGGCAGCTTCCATTTTTCTTCTTCGCGAATGCGAGCCTTTCTCTGCGTTCACGATGCTTTCAGACCTGGGCAGAATATAAGTTTTCCAAATCGAGGGTTAGGCCATTTTCATCATATTTTGACTTGTAGAGCTCGGTTTTGAGCGATTCTTTGTGGGTATTTCAAGCAAATCGATTGGGTAAGTGTTCTTCACCTAGAATTTATTATATTCCATGATTTTATCTTTATTTTTATCATTTAATTTGTGTTTTGAGTTGAGGAAAATGGAGGTTTTTGAAGAAAATTTCAAAATGAAAAAAAATCATGTTTTGAGGGACGAATAGGTATCGGAATTTGATAGTTTTAGTATGGTTGAACGCGTATCGGAACGGGTGATCGGGTTTTGTGAAATTTGTCGGGTTCCGAGGTGCGAGCCCGGGGGTCGACTTTTGGACCAATTTTTAGATTTTGATAAAGATTGAGGCTTTACGGTCCGAAATAATTCCTTATGAGTTTTATTTGTGCTTTGAAGTTATTTTGGTTAGATTTGAGCCGTCCGGAGGTCATTTTGCCTGAGAAGTGCAGTTTTAGTATCGGTCTGTCTTCTTTGAGGTAAGTATCTTGCTGAACCGTATGTGGGGGATTTTTCCCTTAGGATTTGAGTCTTCTATGTTGATTGTAGTCCATGTACGCGAGGTGACGAGTGCGTGCTCGGACATATTTGTGGAAAGTTGGCCTTTTAGGATTCTTAAGTCCTTATATTCACTGAGTATGAAGTTGTTCTTGATATGATTAAGTTTCTATTTACTAGTTTCACCTCTATATGCTTTAATTAGAATTAATTTCTTCAGGATTCACTCTTATTTGACTTAACTGAAGATTTTACCTCTTCTATTGCCATGCTATCTTTTCATATCTGCTTATCTTTATTTGGAATCATTATTATCTCATACTATAATTGTTCAGTCTTAATTGAGATTATGAATATCTTTACGCTACTTATCCTTAATTGAATTGTTGAATATCCTTCGTAATTTCTCAACCTTAAAAGAAGTTTAGATATCCTATATCTTAGTCGACTTGTTTTATTTGGAATTATTTGACTCGTTTTAGCTTCCTTATTGTTGAAATGTATATTGTGGGATTGTTGCTACATATTAGTTTTCCCTTGTTGAGTTGTTCTCTTTACGCCTAACATCCTTTACTGTAGTTATTCCTTGTGAATTGGTTCTACCATTTCTTTGTGAATTAAAGTTCTTGAGTTGATTTACTTGTCATATTTTGTATTGTTGTCATTGTTGATGTTGTACTTCTTGTGGTGATGCACAAGGTTTCTGCCGTGCGGTTGTTGTTATTGTGATGCACGAGATTTCTGCAGTGCGGTTGTTATTATGGGGTTGCACGAGGTTTCTGCCGTGCTATTGTTACTATTGATATTTGCACATGCGGCGTGACAAGGCGGGATATATATTTATATGTGGGTTGTGCATGTGGCGAGACAAGGTGGGAATATTATTATGCACATGTGGCGAGACAAGGAGGGCATTTACTTTACTATTGCACACGTGGCGAGACAAGGTGGGTTGTGTCAGGGATTGATTTGTGATGATTTGTGATGGCTTGGGCGCATTCTTGTTGTTAATATTTGTGTAGTGGTACACTTACCTGTGTGAGCTTTATCTTGTGAAAGCTGTGAGAAAATATTCTACGTGTTGTCCGTTCTTTTTCCTTATGCTTATTTGTTGGTATGGACTATGTTAGGACACTTTCACAAGCATACACGTAGTTAAGCACTCTTATCGGATAAGAGGTGTTCTTGATATTGTTGAGCATAGATGCTCACCCTTGTTTACTTGCCTTCTATGTGAGAATGGCTCTATTGGAACGTGAGTCCTCAGTGCGGTTATAAAATGTAATGTGGGAACAGGATGCCACCGAGGTTAGTCTTGATACTTACTAGGCACCGCTGTGGTGTGCTCATTCTACACTTCTGCACATTTTTGTGCAGATCCAGGTATTTGTTTGATAGTAGTTGTGCGGGTCGTTGCTGTGGAGACTCAAGGTAAACCTAATGCTACGTTCGCAGGCTTCGGAGTCACCTTCACGTTTTCGTTTTGCACTGTTTATTCTTATTTCTGGACAATTGTATTTAGAAGTTTTCTAGCAAACACTCTGTAGAGCTTATAACTTATACCACCGGTTTTGGGGAATTGTAATTTTATTTTGTAGGTTTCCATTTCAAAGATTGTTAGATGTTTATTTAATTAATGTTGTTATTTAATAAATGTTGGGCTTACCTAGTCCCTAAGACTATGTGCCATCACGATACCCAACGGAGGGAAAATCGGGTCGTGACACAACCCGACTCCATCATATAGTACAAATTCACCCTTATTCCACCACATCCATCCACCCTTATTACACATGTTGCGGTGTGCAGTCCCATCCCACTATATCAGTACCATGTACTGAATGCACAGTCAAATCAACAGTCCAGACCACAATAACCTTTACGATCAACAAATACCAAACTGAACCAAATGGAAACCTCATACATTATAGAAAATCTACACGAGTAGTACTACACAGCGAGACCAATCCAGTAATTGACAATTAGAAGGTGCAAGTAAGTCAATTTAAGCAAATAGCAGGGAATCATGAAACTATGGAAGAACTAACGTCGTGAATAGGAGAAGATATTGAATAACAAGTAGCAATTAAGCATGGAAAGCATTTAGAGCATATAACAGTTAAGACAAGAAAGGAAATGATTAAGGAAAAGCGGTAAATCAGGGAAAACAGATAATTCAGTTGCGTATAAGCACTCGTCACCTCGCATATACGCCGCTCACATGGGAATCACATAGCACATAGTTTGAGAGTTCCTAATTCCCTCAAGTCAAGGTTAGACACAACACTTACCTCGCTCCAAAGACCACTCAAAGCTCAACCACAGCTTTTCCTTTCAAACAAGCCTCCGAACCAACAACATCTAGCAAATTACCAACCAAACGATTCAAAATAAGCCTTAGGAATCACCCACGATTGCAAAAGATTCAATTTAGGTCATTATTGAAAAAGTCAACAAAAGACAACACCCGGGCCCACTTGGTCCAAACCCGAAATTCGGACCAACACCTGATTACCCATTCACCCCCGAGCCCGGTTATGTAATTTATTTTGGAATCCGACCTCAATTTGAGGCTTAAATCCCTATTTTTCAAAAGTCCCTAATTCTACCAAAAGCCCCCAAATTCCACCATGACAACTCTAGATTTTAGGTTGAAATCTTAGGAAAAGTAGTGAAAGATTGAAAGAAACTAGTTTAGAATCACTTACCAATGTTTTGGGGAAGAAAATGTCTTTGGAAAATCGCCTCTAGGGCTCTTGAGTTTGAAAATTTGAAGAATGAACCAAAAATCCCGTCTAAGTCAAGTTTTGATCAGTTGCAGGTGTCGCATTTGTGACCTGGGGTTCACAAATGCGATCCCCACAAATGCGAAGGTCTCCTCATTCCTGCTTTCTTCGCAAATGCGAACTGGACTAATCGCAAATGCGACCCCATGATCGCAAATGCGAAGAATTCCCCCTCCCAGTCTCCATCGCAAATGCAAACTTTGTATCGCAAATGCGAACATAAGGTGGCCCAGCTACTCTTCGCATTTGCGATGAGTAGCTCGCAAATGCAAACCCCTCAGAGGTCGCAAATGCGATGCCTGGTATTGCAAATGCCATACCAGAGGCCTGCACTAGAACTGGAAATACCAGCAATGTTCTAAGTCCTATTTTCACACCGTAACCTATTCGAAACTCACCCGAGCCCTCGGGGATCTAAACCAAAAGTGCATACAATTCTAAAAATATTATACGAACTTGCTCGCGCAATCAAATTGCCAAAATAATACTTAGAACTATGAATTGAACATCAAATCAAATGAAACTTTCAAGAAAACTTTGAAACTTCTATTTTCACAACCGGACATCCGAATCACGTCAAACCAACTCCGTTTCTCACAAAATTTGACAGACAAGACAAAAATATGGTATTGGACCTATACCGGGTTCCAGAACCAAAATACGGACCCAATATCCAAAAAAATCAACTATGGGTCAAACATTTCAAATTCATTAAGCTTTAGCTTTCAAATTTCAATAAAGTCCGATATCTCAGGCTAGGGACTTCCGAATTTGATTCCGGGCATGCCCAAGTCCCAAATCACGATACGGACCCACCGGGACCGTCAAAATACGAATCCGGGTTTGTTTTCTCAAAATGTTAACCAAAGTCAACTCAAATAGTTTTCAAAGCAAAATTTCATAATTTTCATAGTTTTTAACATAAAAGCTTTTCGGAAACACGCCGGACTGCGCACGCAAATCAAGGAGGGTAAAAATGAGATTTTTAAGGCTTCAAAGCGCATAATTGGGTTCTAAAACATGAGATGACCTATGGGGTCATCACATTCTCCACCTCTAAAATAACCGTTCGTCCTCGAACGGACATAGAAAAGTACCTAGGCTGGTGAAAAGGTGGGGATATCTACTCCACATGTCCGACTCGGACTCCCAAGTAGTTGCCTTGACAAGCTGACCTCTCCACTGCACTCGAGCTGAAGGATAACTCTTCGATCTCAACTGACGAACCTGCCGGGCTAGAATAGCCACCGGCTCCTCCTCATAGGTCAAATCCTTGTCCAACTGGACAGAACTGAAATCTAACACGTGGGATGGATCACCGTGATACTTCCGGAGCATGGAGACATGGAATACCAGATGAACTGATGATAGATTGGGTGGAAATGCAAGCTTGTAAGCCACCCCACCCACTCTCTGAAGAATCTCAAAAGGTCTAATGTACCTAGGGCTCAACTTGCCCTTCTTTCCAAACCTCATCACACCCTTTATGGGTGATACCCGAGGCAACAACCTCTCTTCGACCATGAATGCAATATCACGAACTCTATGGTCGGCATAACTTTTCTACCTGGACTGAGCTGTGTGAAGTCTATCCTAAATAATCTTGACCTTATCCAAGGCATCCTACACCAAATCTGTACCCAATAACCGAGACTACCCTGGCTCAAACCATCCAATCGGCGATCGACACCGTCTAACATATAATGCCTCATAGGGAGCCATTTGGATGCTCGACTGATAGCTGTTGTTGTAGGCAAACTCCGCAAGCGGCAAGAACTGATCCCACGAACCTCCAAAGTCTATAACATAAGCAAGGAGTATATCCTCCAATACCTTAATAGTGCGCTCGAACTGTCCGTCCGTCTGAGGATGAAATGATGTGCTCAACTCAACCTTCGTGTCCAACTCATGATGTACTGCCCTCCAGAAGTGCGAGGTGAACTGCGTACCTCGATCAAAAATGATAGACATGAGCACACTGTGAAGACGAACAATCTCGCGGTCTCTGCCAACCGCTCTGAAGAATAGGTAACTGCCATATGAATGAAATGCGCTGACTTGGTCAGCCTTTCCACAATGACCCAAACTGCATCGAACTTCCTCTGAGTCTGTGGGAGTCCAACAATGAAATCCATAGTGATACGCTCCCACTTCCACTCAGAAATCTCTATCTTCTGAAGCAAACCACCAGGTCTCTGATGCTCATACTTTATTTGCTGACAATTTAGACACCGAGCTACATATGCAACTATATCCTTCTTCATCCTCCTCCACCAATAATGTTGCTGCAAGCCCTGATACATCTTGGCAGCACTCGGATGAATAGAATATCGGGAACTGTGGGCCTCCTCTAGAATCAACTCATGAAGTCCATCCATATTAGGTACACAAACACGACCCTGCATCCTCAAAACTCCATCATCTCCAACAGTAACCTGCTTGGCATCACCGTGCCACACCGTGTCCCTAAGGACCAACAAATGAGGGTCGTCATACTGCCGATCTCTGATGCGCTCAAACAAAGAAGACCGAGCGACTGTACAAGCTAGAATACGGCTGGGCTCTAAAATATCCAACCTCACAAACTGGTTGGCTAAAGTCTGAACATCTGATGCAAGCGGCCTCTCACCGACTGGAATGAACGCAAGGCTGCCCATACTCGCTGCCTTTCTACTCAAGGCGTCGACCACTACATTGGCCTTCTCGAGGTGGTACAAAATAGTAATATCATAGTCTTTCAATAGCTCCAACCACCTCATCTGCCTCAAATTGAGATCCTTTTGCTTAAACAAATACTGAAGGCTCCGATGATCAGTGGAAAACCTCACACGACACACCGAAAAGATAGTGTCTCCAAATCTTCAGCGCATGAACAATGGCTGCCAACTTTAAGTCATGGACAGGGTAATTCTTCTCATGAACCTTCAACTGCCGCGATGCATATGCAATCACCCGACCCTCCTGCATCAATACTGCACCGAGCCCAACATGGGACGCATCACAATATATCGTATAAGATCCTGAACATGTGGGCAACACCAACACCGGCATTGTAGTCAAAGCAGTCTTGAGCTTCTAAAAGCTCGCTTCACACTCGTCTGACCATCTAAACGGGGCACCCTTCTGGGTAAACCTAGTCAGCGGGGCTGTTATAGATGAAAACCCCTCCACAAATCGACGGTAATAGCCCGCCAAACCCAAAAAACTCCTTATCTCCGCAGCTGAAGTGGGTCTAGGCCAGTTCTGAACTGCCTCAATCTTCTTAGGATCCACCTGAATACCCTCTGCCGACACAACGTGCCCCAAGAAAGCGATTGAGCTCAATCAAAACTCGCATTTTGAAAACTTAGCATATAACTGGTTGTCTCTCGGAGTCTGAAGAATGATCCGAATATGCTGCTCGTGCTCCTCTCGACTGCAGGAGTAAATTAAGATATCATCAATAAACACAATCACAAAGGAATCCAGATAAGGCTTGAACACCCGGTTCATCAAATCCATAAATGTTGCTGGGGCATTTGTCAACCCAAATGACATCACTAGAAACTCATAATGCCCATACCGAGTCTGAAAGGCTGTTTTAGGGACATCAGATGCCCGAATCCTCAACTGATGGTATCCAGACCTCAAATTAATCTTTGAAAACACCTTGGCACCCTAAAGCTGATCAAATAAGTCATCAATCATTGGCAATGGATACTTGTTCTTGATGGTGACTTTGTTCAATTGACGATCCATCCTTCTTCTTCATGAACAGCACAGGCACACCCCAGGGCGAGACACTAGGTCTAATGAAGCCCTTATCAAGAAAATCTTGCAATTGTTCCTTCAATTCTTTCAACTCTGGTGGGGTCATACGGTATGGCGGAATAGAAATGGGTTGAGTGCCCGAGGCTAAATCAATGTAGAAGTCAATATCTTTGTCGGGTGGCATCCCCGGTAGATCTACAGGAAACACCTCTAGAAACGCACGAACAACTGGTACTGAATCCATGGAAGAAACCTCCGCACTAGAATCACGGACATAAGCCAAATAAGCTAGACACCCCTTCTCGACCATATGTCGAGCCTTCACATAAGAGATAACCCTACTGGTAGAATGGCCGGGAGTCCCTCTCCACTCTAATCGAGGCAACCCCGGTAAGGCTAAGGTCACCATCTTGGCGTGACAATACAATATAGCATGATAAGGTGACAGCCAATCTATACCTAAAATGACATAAAAATCAACCATATCGCGAAGTAGAAGATCTACACTAGTCTCAAGACTCCCAATGGTAACCACACACGAACGATAAACACGATCTACCACAATAGCATCTCCCACAAGTGTGGACACATACACAGGAGCACTCAAAGAATCACGAGGCACAGCCAAATATGAAGCAAAATAGGATGACACATAGGAGTAAGTAGAACCCGGATCAAATAGAACTGAAGCATCTCTACTGCAAACTGAAACAGAACCTGTAATAATAGCGTCAGATGATTCAGCCTCAAGCCTAGCTGGAAAAGCATAACATCGGGGCTAGGCCACACCACTCTCAACCACGTCCCTGGTACGGCCTCTAGCTGGCTGGCCTCCACCTCTAACGGCCTGACCTCCACCTCTAATAGTCTGGTCTCTCCCTCTGGCTGCCTGACCCCAGCCTCTGGTTGGCTGTGCAGTTGGTGTAGTAACTGGTGCTGGAATCATGGCACGATAACCCTGATGTTGTGGCGAGACGCCCAATAATCTCAGACAGGTCCTCCTAATATGCCCATAACCACCACACTCGAAACATCCATCCTGATACTGTGGCTGTGGAAACTGAGACTGACCCGAACGGGCTGGATGACCACGGTAATAACTCTGAATAGGAGGTGCACTGATAGGAGCTGGTAGTGCACTATAGGCTGGCTGGCCAGAATTAGGCACATAAGGATCACGACTCCCTGAAGCACTGTGGGATGCCTAAAGCGCTGAATGAAATGGCCTGGGAGGATGGCCTCTACCAAAAGTACCCCTGCCTCCAGATGAGGCACCGCTGACCCCCCCCC
>AWOL01S0005205.1:52933-64829 GCA_000715115.1 Nicotiana otophora
CCCTGACCTCCCTGAGCAAGAACCATCTCGACTCGCCTGGCGACATTGGCAGCCACCTGAAAAGAAATCTCACTCCCAGTCTCCTTAGCCATATGCAATCTAATAGGCTGAGCATGTCCGTCAATAAACCTCCTCACTCTCTCTCTCTCGGTAGGAAGCAGAAGAAGATCATTACGGGCCAAATCCACAAAACGGGTCTCATACTGGGTAACAATCATACTGCCCTGCTGGAGACGTTCGACCTGATGACGATGCTCCTCTCTCAATCTGATAGTGAGAAACTTCTCTAGGAAGAGCTGAGGGAACTGGTCCCAAGTAAGAGCAGGCAATCCAGCTGGTCTGGTCAACAAATAATCTCTCCACTATTTCTTGGCGGAACCAGTCATTAGAAATGCAGCAAAATCGACCCCATTGGTCTCCATTATACCCATGTTCCGTAGCACCTCATGACAGCTGTCAAGATACTCTTGAGGATCCTCTGAAGAAGCACCCCTAAATTGAACTGAAAAGAGCTTGGTAAACCTGTCCAATCTCCATAACGCCTCAGAAGACATAGCTGACCCATCGTTGGCCTGTGCCGCAACGCCCGGCTAAACTACCCCAACTGGCTAGGCTACTGGAGTCTGAAACTGGGGAGCCATCTTCTCCGGAGTATGAGTAGAGGGAGTCAGTGCTCCTCCCCCAGCCTGAGAGATGGCTGGTGCCACAGGAAATGTACCGGCCTGGGCCACACTCTCCATAAGGCCCACCAAACGGACCAAAGAATCCTGAAACACTAGGGTGGCGATGAACCCCTTCGGGACGTGAGCTGGTCCGACAGGCACAGCCTGGGCTGGAACCTCCTCATCAAACTCTACCTGAGGCTCCACTGCTGGTGCTGCTGCTCGAGCTCTAGGCTAAGCTCTGCCCCTTCCTCGGCCTCTAGCACGACCTCGGCATCGACCTCTGCCCCTCGTAGGAGCTGCCACTGGGGGCTCTGGCTGCTGCTCTGCTGAAGATGCGGTACGCGTTCTCGCCATCTGCGAGAGAACAGAATAGAAGGGTCCAATCAGCAATGATAGAATAAAATCGCACGACAGAGAATAATAGAAGTGAAACTGTTCCTAACTTCATAGCCTCCGGAATATAAGTACAGACGTCTCTATACCGATCCTCCAGACTCTACTAAATGTCCATAGTGTCCATATAAAAGTAATTTAAAGAAAACACATACACACACATTATCACGACCCGAAATTCCAACCGTTGGGACCGTGATGGCGCCTAACATTTCACTTGTCAGGCAAGCCAACGTTAGAACAATTTATCCTTTTTAACAATTTAAATTCAATTAATAAAGAAGAACTGGTTTAACTGCAATAATCCAAATATAAATGTGAAAGCTAAAACCGTAAAAACATTTGCTACAAATCCCTGAACCCGGTGTCACAAGTGCACGAGCTTCTAGAGTAATACATACAAGGGTCTGAAATAAATACAAAGCTTTCTGAATGAAAATACACAGCTAAATAAAAATAAAGACGGGGACTTCAGGAGCTGCAGGAGCTGAGCAGCTGTACCTCAAGTCTCTGCAGGCTGTCCAATCCGAGCTCTCTAGTATCAGTACAACCGACCCCATGTACTGGTAAGTGCCGAGCCTAACCTCGACGAAGTAGTGACGAGGCTAAGGCGGGTCACCTACACTACAACCTGAACGCAGTATATAATAATGACAGAATATGGGAATACTAAACAGAATTAAACAGCCAACTGAAAATAATAACCACAACCTTAAGAATAAACCAGTGTCGTCCAGAATCATCAATCTTTAATAATTTAGATACAAATACCGAAAAAACTAACACAACTCAAGAAAAGGAAACATATAGGTTGTTGTGGCGTACAACCCGATCCCACTAGACAACACAAAATCCTCCCTTATTTCACCGTAACGATATCAACAATAGTAAATAATATATATATATGTTGCGGCGCGCAACCTGATCCCACCATATGTTAATATCAGTATCATAATTCACCTTTATTTCACCATGTCAACCTACCCTTATTCCATCTGTTGCGGCGTGCAACCCGATCCCACCGTATAGTACAAATTCACCCTTATTCCACCACATCTATACACCCTTATTACACCTGTTGCGGCGTATAGCCCAATCCTACCATATCAGTACCATGTACTCAATGCACAGTCAAATCAACAGTTCAGACCACAATAACATTTACGATCAACAAATACCAAACTGAACTAAATGGAAACCTCGTACAGTATAGAAAATCTACACGAGTAGTACTACACAGCGAGACCAATCCAGTAATTGACAATTAGAAGGTGCAAGTGAGTCAATTTAAGCAAATAGCAGGGAATCATGAAACTATGGAAGAACTAGCGTCGTGAACAGGAAAAGATATTGAATAACAAGTAGCAATTAAGCATGGAAAGCATTTAGAGCATATAACAGTTAAGACAGGAAAGGAAAGGATTAAGGAAAAGCAGTAAATCAGGTAAAACAGATAATTCGGCGGCGTATAAGAACTCGTCACCTCGCATATACGCCGCTCATATGGGAATCACATAGCACATAGTCTGAGGATTCCTAATTCCCTCAAGTTAAGGTTAGACACAATACTTACCTCGCTCCAAAGACCACTTAAAGCTCAACCACTGCTTTACCTTTCAAACAAGCCTCCGAACCAACAATATCTAGCAAATTACCAACCAAACGATTCAAAATAAGCCTTAGGAATCACCCACGATTGCAAAAGATTCAATTTAGGTCATTATTGAAAAAGTCAACAAAAGTTAACACCCGGGCCCGCTTGGTCCAAACCCGAAATTCGAACCAACACCCGATTATCCATTCACCCCCGAGCCCGGTTATGTAATTTGTTTTGGAATCCGACCTCAATTTGAGGTCTAAATCCCTATTTTTTCAAAAATCCCTAATTCTACCAAAAACTCCCAAATTCCACCATGAAAACTCTAGATTTTAGGTTCAAATCTTAGGAAAAGTAGTGAAAGATTGAAAGAAACTAGTTTAGAATCACTTACCAATGTTTTGGGGAAGAAAGGTTCTTTGAAAAATCGCCTCTAGGGCTCTTGAGTTTGAAAATTTGAAGAATGAACCAAAAATCTCGTCTAAGTCAAGTTTTGATCAGTTGCACGTGTCGCATTTGTGACCTGGGGTTCGCAAATGCGAGCCCCACAAATGCGAAGGTCTCCTCATTCTGCTTTCTTCGCAAATTCGAAGAATAGTTCGCAAATGCGAACTGGACTGATCGCAAATGCAACCCCATGATCGCAAATGCGAAGAATTTCCCCTCCCAGTCTCCATCGCAAATGCGAACATAAGGTGGCCCAGTTACCCTTCGCATTTGCGATGGGTAGCTCGCAAGTGAGAACCCCTCAGAAGTCGCAAATGTGATTCCTGGTATCGCAAATGCGATACCAGAGGCCTGCACTAGAACTGGAAATACCAGCAATGTTCTAAGTCCTATTTTCACTCCGTAGCCTATCCTAAACTCACCCGAGCCCTCGGGTCTCTAAACCAAAAGTGCACACAAGTCTAAAAATATCATACGAACTTGCTCGCGCGATCAAATCTCCAAACTAACACCTAGAACTACGAATTGAACACCAAATCAAATGAAATTTTCAAGAAAATTTTGAAACTTCTATTTTCACAACCGGACGTCAGAATCACGTCAAACCAAATGTTTGTCACCACATTTGACAGACAAGTCATAAATATGGCATTGGACCTATACCAGGTTCCGGAACCAAAATACGGACCCGATATTTAAAAAAATCAACTATGGGTCAAACATTTCAAATTCATTAAGCATTTAACTTTCAAATTTCAACAAAGTCCGATATCTCGGGCTAGGGACTTCCGAATTCGATTCCGTACATGCGCCCAAGTCCCAAATCACGATACGGACCCACCGGGGTCGTCAAAACACGAATCCGTGTCCGTTTACTCAAAACGTTGACCAAAGTCAACTCAAATAGTTTTCAAAGCAAAATTTCATATTTTTCATAGTTTTTAACATAAAAGATTTCCGAAAACACGCCCGGACTGTGCACGCAAATCGAAAAGAGAAAAAATGAGATTTTTAAGGCTTCAAAACGCATAATTGGGTTCTAAAACATTAGATAACCTATCGGGTCATCACACACACACACACACACACACACACACACACACACACACACATATATATATATATATATATATATATATATATATATATATATATATACCAATTAAGTATTAAATATTATATATTTAAAATCTATTTATATAAATTGACTAAAACCGACTGATTTCGGTCAGTATTTTTATTAAATTAATATTTTAAAATTGAAATACCGACCGAATTCGATCGAAAAAATTTAATTAAAACTTATTTCGGTTGGTAAATTATATATATATAAATTTTGTGATATCAAAAAACCAATTGCCTTGGGCGGGAAAGAATAATTTCAAATATACCGACCGATTTCGGTCGGTATATTTGAAAATTTTTAATTAAAAATTATTTTGGTAGATAATATGCAAGTATGACCATGTCTTGGTCAAAGATTGACCAATTTCCGACCGAAAATCGGCAAGAATTTTTATATCTTTGTTGTGGAGCCACTATTTCCGTTGTCAGAAATATTTTCTTTGACTTTTGCGACCAATTTACTTATTTTCCGAACGATTTTGGTCGGATTTTTTTTCGACCGATTTCGGTCGGTATTTTGTGGACGGATTTTGCCAGGTTTCTAGTAGTGAGTGAATGCAACTGGGTTCGAACATGGGCAGGCGTAATAAGAAGGAATAACTAACTTTCAAGAGGGACGGTCACGATTAGATTTCCATAAATGAGCAGCAAGGGACGAGATGTTGCCACGTCGACAACTGGTTGTTATATACCAGACGAAGAGAGAAGGAAAATAATGAACAACATGCCTCACACTCCCTCCACTCTCTTCTCTCGTTCTCTTTCTTTCTCTTCTCTCCTCCCAATTATCACTCTCTTCTCTTCTTAAATTCTGCAGATTCCAATGACTACGTCGACAAATTATCATTTAGATAGCTTAGCTTAATTCTGCAATTTCCGTTTTGTAGTTTGATATCCATTTTACCATTTATAAAAATCTAGAAAATTGTTCCTTTTGCTTGCATTTTCATTTTATTACAGAATTTAGCTTAGATCCATATCTGGATCCTGACAACAGAATTCTAATTGCCAGTTACATAAAGTAATATAGGTGGATTAGTTGAACAAGAATGGGTATAGCGATAGCTGACATCTGTATTATGAGTAGCAATACGTATAAATTTGTAATACAAAATCTTCAAAATGTTATGATCCAGTTCCTTCTGAATCCAGTTTCATACAAACTTTCATATCCTGTACCATAATGAATTGTATCGTCCTTTTCTTATGTAAACCTTGCTAGCAGAAGAGGTTCTTTGCTGTGACTATAAATGTTTGAACCTCTAAAATTTCTAAATTTCAGAATATAAACGAACTAAACGCAAGGATGTAAATGGTGTCTCCAAGCGCCAATCTCTTTGCTTTTTGGTTAGAGGTTTACCTTTCCCTGCTTTTTCTCTATTCACCCTAACATCTGCTATGCCCCAAATACAAGCATTAGTTTCCAAATTGAAGGATACAAGCCTGAGAACACCATCATGTTCAGATGATGATCCACCCTCAGCCACTTCATCACTAACATATTTTACATACATAGGACGATCCTTGAACCGGTCGAGATCTTGGGGAATCCGAATAACTCTCTCAACACCAGGTGATGATACCTGGTAAATTTTTTTCATATGCAAAAGATTGAAATAAATAGAGTTTCATCAGAAAAAGAAGAAAAGATGTGATAAAATAAAGAAACTTTAACATATGATTGCAAGATCGTGACATGCACATATTATGTTTCAGGAGAAATGCAATTGTCTTGGGAAGTTTAGAAGCAATATAATTGTTTCCTTGCAAAGATTATTCACTCCCTAAAGTCTTAGTATAAGCGAGCTAGAAACTTGGTCTTTTGTGATGACGAATCCTTCTAGATGACATAGAATAACATAAAACTGGCAATGCAGCAAAGGATTACGAACCTCAAGAGATACGTTATTTGGAATAGATCCAGCCACCTCAGCTTCATCAAGCTTTTCTCTGTATCTTAATGAGAAAGCTTCAATATCCATCATACTAGGAGTACCTGACCTGCATGCGCAATTTTGCACATCAGAGTAACTTGTGGAAACTTGAAAATAGAAGAAAAGCAAAAGATATAACCACAGATGAATGGTGCAACAAAAGATACGGAATTAAGTGCACAGACGTAATAATGTTTGAATATTTGATAAGTCGCTAAACAGTAATATATCATTCTAGAAAGAGCTGGGAGAGAGGACCTACTCAAAGATGCTAGACCATTGCAGTCTCTTCAAACAATCACATGACATTCTTTTGGCTACTTATGTCTCAAACCTTATCATTTTCTTTTACATATGGGTGAAAGTAATCTGCAAAGTTGTACTAAGTATTCAGAAACTTCAAGGAACTCATTTTGCTAATCCCGAAAGGCCAAGTAAGCAGGAAGATAGAAGGTAGCAAAGATAGTACGACGGTATTTAGAAGGAGAAAGAGAGGAGGAGCCTAGTTACTCAATGGCACTAGATATAGCTAGCAATATAGCAGTATACAAGGTTTCATCTTATGGACAAAAGCTCCTTAAGAAATAATGCATTTCAGTCGATCCAGAAAACAATTGCAAATTAAGCCGTGGAAACAAAAAGAAAAGAAACTTTTGACCTGCTTCTCCCTTCATCAGAAAGAGGTTTTAACTGGATTTAATATGTGGTTCATGACATATACGCAACTAATAGTTGTCTCAAGCAAATGACTGCAGCTTACTTATTTGTAAGTCTCTCCACTCGTACTTGAATGTTGGCATTTTTCAATGTTTTAAAGGCATAAATTCCTAATTCCCCATCAAATGATAGAGCAACTTCTTCTGCAAGTTCTAATGCTCTTTTGTCCCATGAAGTCCCAGCCAGAGAGATCCCTCCTCCTCCCGATCCATCCCCAGCCTTAAAACAGGAAAAAGTGGTTCACTATATGAAATTCACAAAGTGGTTATACTGAAAATTAATGAAAATTAAATACCATACAAGACTTAAAGTTTCTTGTAGAACTTACATAAAGCTCAGCGTCTTCCTCAAAATACTCGTCAAAGACCCCATCATCATCATCCACCAGGTCCTCTATCATTAAAAATTTAGGCATTCAACATTATTGTTTCTTAAAACATAATACTTAATTCATTTGTTTCATCATGGAAATCAGCTTACAGGATAAATCCTCATCTTCACTGCATGTGAAGTACTGTTTACCAAGGTGAGGAAATAACACTGTGATTTTAAATGTTTAATAGATGATATAATTAGAAGCATCCTCAAAAAATGCAGAAGGAAAACAAGAATAGAAAAGTAAAATAAATGTGATCAAGCACAATATTTGACTATTATTCTTAGATAAAGTTGCGGAGATGAGGATGATGAGATGGATGTGTGGTCATAATAGAAGGGATAGGATTAGGAATGAAGATATTCGAGATAAGGTGGGAGTGACTTGTGTGGTGGACAAGATACAGGAAACGGGGCTGAGATGGTTCGGGCACGTGAAGAGGAGCCCCAGTGAGGAGGTGTGATAGGTTGGCTATGGTGGGTCCTAGGAGAGGTAGAGATAGGCCGAAGAAATATTGGGAAGAGGTGATCAGGACATGGCACATCTTCAGCTTGCCGAGGACATGACCCTTGATGGGAGGGTATGGAGGCCGAGGATTAGGGGTGTAGGTTAGTAAGTAGTCGAGCGTATTTCCTTTCCAAACCTGTACTACTTCCTTCCATAACTGTAGCAAGTGTTATCCTCGTGTTCCCTATTTTTAAATCGATATTATTACCTGATGTTTCCTTTGCTTCATTTTTTTTTTCTTTTTCTGGTTGTTGTTACTATTTCGCTTACCGTAGTTTTTTTGCCATAACTGCAGTGTTTTTGCTTTATTGAGCTGAGTGTCTTCCGGAAAAAGTTTCTCTACTCTTACACGTTAAAAGTAAGGTCTGCATACATACTACTCTCCCCAAGCCCCACTTATGGGAATACACTGGGTATGTTGTTGTTATTCTTAGATATTTTTTTTTTCATTTTGAAATAGAAAAAGTTTGCAAAATCAAACTTCAAATTAACATGTCTTGTACTCGGAGTAGTAAAAATAAAATAGATCTATCTAGGAAGGTGTGATTAACAAGACAAAAGAACTATGCCAGACCATATGTTGCTCGAATACGAGTGTGGGCACCTGATACGGGTGCGAACTTAGAAGTCAGAGATCTGAAGTCTTGTCATATTCCGCCTGATCACCTCTCCTCAATACTTTTTAGGTCGCCATCTACCTCTCCTCGTACCCACCAATGTCAACCGCTCGCACCTCCTTACCGGGGCATCTGTGCTTCTCCTCTATACATGCCCGAACTATCTGAGTCTTGCTTCCCGCATCTTGTCATCCATGGGAGCCACGCCCACCTTCTCCCGAATATTTTCATTCCTAATCTTATCCATCCTAGTGTGCCCGCACATCCACCTCAACATCCTCATTTCTGCTATTTTCATCTTCTGGATATGTGAGTTCTTAACTAACCAACATTCAGCCCTATATAACATGGCCGGTCTAATCACCGCTCTATAAAACTTACCTTTGAGTAGCGGTGGCACTTTCTTGTCACATAGGACTCCAGATGTTAACCTCTATTTCATCCACCCCACCCTATACGGTGTGCGACATCCTCATCGATCTCTCCATCCCCCTGGATAACCGACCCAAGGTACTTGAAACTGCCTCTCTTGAGAATGACGTGCGATCCAAGCCTCACGTTCATGCCCGCTTCCCTCGGCTCGGCACTGAACTTACACTCAAGATATTCCGTCTTAGTCCTGCTCAACTTGAAACCCTTAGACTCAAGGTCCTGTCTTCAAACCTCCCAGCATCTCGTTAACGGCGCTTCGCGTCTCGTCTATCAGAACTATGTCGTCAGCGAATAACATACACCACGATACCTCACCTTGAATATGGTGTGTCAGTGCGTCCATCACCAGGGCAAATAAGAATGGGTTGAGCGTAGATCCTTGGAGTTACCCCATAACAACCGAAAAAAGCTCAGAGTCGCCTCCCACTGTCCTAACCTGAGTCTTAGCTCCATCATGCATGTCCTTAATCGCCTTAATGTAAACAACCATCACACCTTTAGCCTCTAGGCATCTCCAAAGAACCTCTCTAAGAACCTTGTCATATGTTTTCTCCAGATCAATAAACACCTTGTGCAGATCCTTCTTCCTATCCATGTACTGTTGCACCAACCTCCTAATAAGGTCGATAGCTTCCGTAGTAGAACGACCCGGCATGAACCCGAAATGGTTGTCAGATATAGACACCATCCTCCTCACCCTCGCTTCTACCACCCTCTCCCAAACTTTCATGGTATGACTCAGTAATTTGATACCGCTATAATTGTTGCAACTCAGGATATCACCTTTGTTCTTGTACAACGGAACCACCATACTCAACCTCCACTCATCTGACATCTTGTTCGTCCTGAAAATAACATTAAACAGCCTAGTCAGCCACTCCAAACCTGTTCTACCCACATACCTCCAAAATTCTACCGGAATCTCGTCAGGCCCGGTAGCTCTGCCCCGCTCATCTTATGCATAGCCCCCACGACCTCCTCAACCTTGATGCGCCTACAGTACCCAAAGTCACGGTGACTCTCAGAATGCCCCAACTCGCCTAGCACAATATCCCGATCCCCTTCTTCTTTCAGAAGTTTATGAAAGTAAGTATGTCATCTCCGCTTAATCTGGGCCTCTCCCATCAATACTCTACCGTCTTCGTCTTTGATGCACCTCGAAAATACCGTATGCATATATACTATCTTGTTGCCTGCATACTCCATTAGGATGCATCAGAGAATAGATTCTATAGCAATAATTTAACAGAATTTTGACTTGTATGAAGGATCTTAATGTTCGTGTATTTATAATTTCTCAAACGTTAAGCTGATAGGTTATGCGTATCTTTCATGTAGTAGAAGCAGAAAAATAAGGCTACATTCTTGGAGAAACACCTACTGAAATAAATTCAGAAAGGAAATAAGTTCATGAGAGAAAATTGCCAAACTTAAAGACCATTTCAGTTATCTGGACTTCCAGACAGACAATGGACTACTGCAAATCTTATATATCCTTGATTATTAGTTTTATCCATTTCGAGGTAACTAGAGCAAAGGAGAAGACAAAAATATGTTGTGGGAAAAGTAATAACTCCTTATCTGCTATACAAAACGTATTACAAAATTAGTAACTCGTTTGGTTTGCTATAGAAAAAAAAAATAATTCTGGCATACAACAACAACAACAACTATGCCTCAGTCCCCAACAAAGTTGGGGTCTGAATACTCACTTCTTTCTTTAAGCTCAACTCATATCGTCATCATGCCAAAATTAAATAATAGTAGCGAAAATAAATTTCATATATATATATATATATTAGTAATCGTAATAATATTAAAGTTCTCTAATAAATTTAAAGCCTATTCCGATCTATATGAATCATTTTCTTCCATTATGCCCTATCTTTAGCTAAGTCTGTATTGATTCCAATGATTTGTAGGTCTTTCGAGACAACTTACTTCCATGTGATTTTAGGTCTACCTCGTTCCCTTTTAACACTATCGCTCACCATAGACTCGCGCCTGTGTACCGGTACCTATGTAGGGCAACGCAAGACATGACCAAACCATCTCAAGTGACCTTCTCTCTTTTTATCTTCAATGCGTGTTACTTGCACCTTCTGGCGAATGTGATCACTTTTAATTTTATCTATGACTACACATCCATCTTAGTATCCGCATCAAAGGAAACACTCATCTTGTGGATATGTTGGACTTTAGCAGCCCATTCACTACCATATAACATTGTCGGTCTTATATTTATTCTATAGATCTCACTTTTCACTTTGGTGGGCAGCCTTCTATCACATAACACCCCGGTAGCATTTCTCCATTTCAACCATCCGATTTTAATCCTATGGGCAACATCTTTATCTATTACATAGAATTCCGTTTTACTATTATTACCAATGTAAACTTTAATTTAAAGAAACTAATGCAAACTTTGTAAAATTATGCATAATAAATACTCCACAATGTTGGGTTTACAATATAGAACTCTACGTTGCCGATACTGATATACTTGTGCAAGAATCCATGTATAACTTTACTCAGAATAGAATATGGAATAAGAATATATATATTAGCACCTGAAATGATAGAAATAACCTTAAAGCTAATTATTGACGTTGATATCGCATATACCTCCACTTCCAACCAAGAGGCTGTGAGTTCGAGTCACCCCAAGAGCAAGGTGGGGAGTTCTTGGAGGGAAGGATGCCGAGGGTCATTTGGAAACAGCCTCTCTACCCCAGGGTAGGGGTAAGGTCTGCGTACACACTACCCTCCCCAGACCCCACTAGTGGGATTATACTGGGTTGTTGTTGTTGTAGTTGTAGTATTTCTTTATTTACTGCTGTTGCCACTAGCATGATTATACTATTCAGGTTATATGTGGGTATCTTGTCCTAGCCTCGTCACTACTTCGCCGAGGTTAGGCTCGACACTTACTAGTACATGGAGTCAGTTGTACTGATGCTACACTCTGTACTTTCTGTGCAAATTTTGTTATCGGCTCAGGTTGATTGAGATTTGCTACTGGTCCGCTGTCCGAAGACTCAAGGTAGATCTGTCGGCGTTCACAGACCTTGAAGTCCCCATCTATC
>AWOL01S0005206.1:0-32538 GCA_000715115.1 Nicotiana otophora
TCCTTGTTTTTAATAATTAATTTTTTAATTAATTTTAAAGTTCTAAATATTAAGATTTGTTACCCAGTTCAAATAAGGAAGAATTTAAGGCACAAACTTTAATTGATTTGAAATTTTTAAATATTAGGAAAAAATTTAAATGTCGATTTTCTCCAATATGAACTTTATTTTAAAAAAGTAAAAAAGGCGAACAACATTTCGCAAAGGGCCTTCGTGCTATTAATATAGTATATATATATTGATACACACAAATATTACTTGCAGCTTCTCAGAAACAAATTTGACGAGGAAAAAAAGAGGATACAGATAAAGGGTGGATTTGCTTTAGAAAATACAATCAATTCAGCAAATTTTATATATCAACTTTTTCATTCAGAAGATGACAATGTTGATTTAATTAGTCTCTACACTAGGACATACAACTTTCTTGACTTGTTTCTTTTTCTTTAATTATTATTACTACTTACACAGGCACTTCTTGCCCAAACCCTTAGAAACATGCACAAAACATCCTAGGTTCACGGCCAATTTCACCGCTCGATCAAATTCGTGACCTATAGGTCAGGTGAAGACAACTTCATTATTGTTGTCCAAGGCTCCTTTCGCATATTATATGATAAATAAACCTTAGATAATGTAAAATGATCAACTTATCCTCTTATTAAATACCAAATGAAGGGCAAGGACTATTTATGTGAAGCAATTCTTCTATCATTTGCAATGCAACTCTTTCGTCTTCATCCATTTCACTTCTAATACTTATACCTTCAACTATTTCTCCACAATTCTTGGAACTAGAAGTAGAACAAGAATTTAATTCTCCTTCAATAGCAGCATTGACATTATTCTTTTTCTGAAGTTCAACTGTCATCACCCATTTCGAATCAGAAGAAGGGCCAGCACGTTTTTGCCACACTCCTATGTGTGAATTCTCAATATCCAACCTCAAACAAGTAAGAGACGGTGATGACACCTATATGATGAAAACAATACTTGAAATGTATTAATTTCACTAGAAATATCCCGATATATAAACAACAACAATAACATATTCAGTATATTTTCACAAGTATGGTATAGGGAGAATAGCGTGTACGCAGCCTTATCCCTACCTTGGATGTTTCAGATCGATAAACTCTCGAGTCCAATATCCCAATATATAATATTATGCAATAATACATATAATACGATTCCTCTGGTTCGTTTTATATGAAGGTGTTTAATCAGACACGAAATTTAAAAGTTCATTACTCAAATGGTCATTCAAGTATCTCAAATTATCTGTTAAAATTAATTTTCTTTCGTTTGCAACAACAAAGTCACTTAACTATACGTATAGCACTCAGAAGGTCACTCAACTAGATTTTCCAAATTTTTTATTGTCAAATACCTATTTTACCCTCTAAATTATCATTTTTTAAACTTTTTAAATATAGTATAAGTGTTTTCTCTTTTAAATCTACATTGTGGACTTACCTATAGAAAAATATAATTTATTTATAAAATAAAAAATAAAAAATTAGTTTTCAGCTCATATAATGACGGAATAATAATATAAGCATAAATTTCAACCATATATAATCTATAATATAAAAATACCTTTATTTAAATAATTATTTTTATATTACGTGCATGGAATATCTATTTTACAGCCTTTATTTTCTTTCATTCTCAATTGTGTAAATAAACTTTTAATTTTTGTTGTTAATACTAAAATTATTACGAACATATTATTTTAATTAATATTTTTATATGCTCATTATTTTATTATTCTAGCATTATATATGCTTAAAAACTTTTTATATTGTTAATTTATAAATAAAATTTATTTATTATATAAGTAACTCCATTATATAAATTAAAAAGGTAAAATCATAATATTAAAAAGTTAAATAAAATAAAAAGAAGATAAATGTTTATAATTTAGAGGGTAAAATAGGTATTTGACAATCCAAAATTTGGAAAATCTAGTTGAGTAACCTTCTAAGTATTATAGGAATAGTTAAATGACTTTGTTGTTACAAAAGAGAGAAAAGTGACTTTAGCAGATAATTTGAGATAGTTGAGTGACCATTTGAGTAATGGACTCTGAAATTTAAGAAAGAAATAGACTTTTGAAACATACTTGTGGTCTTAAACATGCCATGTTATTTATGTGGCTATAAAATTAGAAGGTTAAAGTTAGATTACTCTTAAGTATAGAAACATGTCAGTCTTTTTGGAATAATCTGAAACAAAGAATGTCGTCAAACTACTACAAACAAGTGAATTTCGACAGAAATATTTGAGGGAGATCCGCCAGGAAAGCTTCAACAGCTCGTCAGAAGCTTTTCTGACGGACATTCCATCAAAAACCCCATATTTCTAACAGACCTCCAAAAATAATTTCGCTGAAAACTCCTATGTATTTAATAGTGTCACATAAAATGAAACTGAGGAAGTATAATGAATTTTGCTTTTGAAAAATAAGGGACGAAGAATGACACCTTACTACATTTGCGAAGCTTGGCACGGAGTATCTCAGATAAGGCTTTTGGACAGGGAATTGATGAAAATTCTTGATCTTTAGCCTTTAATTCTTTATTATCTGAATCTTGAGTGATTGGAAAGTTGGTTTTGGCATTGCGGCCACTCATTAATATTGCTGCTTGATCATATGCTTTTGCTGCTTCTTCTGCTGTATCAAATGTGCCAAGCCATACCCTTCTTTTCCTGTAACATAAATACAAGATTTACATTTTATGGATTCACGTTTTGAATTTTTTGAATTTGAAATATGGGTTTAAAACTCAGTACGTATTTAAAGAGTTTAAGTTTATACGCTGATAGTGTACAAAATATTTACACTATGTTTAAGTTGAACTACAATAACAAGTAACTTCCATAAAATGTCTAATAAGCAGTGACATGAAAAAAGAGTAATAACTACACTAATAATTTGGCTGCTATAACCAAATTGCACCGATACTGTAAAAAACAATAATTGAATAATAATGTTTATAACTCAAGTTCATATTCATATACATTTCAGGGTGTTCTAACCACATATATCTGATATAAGCCGAAAATAGTAGGTTCGACTCAACCCATATTTAACACTGCAGGTCCGTCTTTGGACACATACATCGCCTCACTTTTTTCTTTGAAATCAGAGACTACTCCAATCCTATTGCAATAGGCAAGCGGATGGAGAACTAGACGTATCTTGCTAGATAAATACAAGTTATAATGGATAGCTTGAAGGTTGGATTGACGGGATCACTTCTTTAAAGTGATAACATAGTTTTCTATATATCATAGTGTAGCTACTTCTTTTAGCCGATACATGAATGACTAATCTGAAGAAGAGCCTTGGAGCAACAGTAAATTTGTCTCTGTATGACCTGTAGGTCACAAGTTTGAGCCGTAGAATCAGCCACTGATACTTGTACAAGGTAGACTGCCTACATTATACTGCTGTCCTTCCCGAACCTTGCGTAAATACAGGATGCTTTGTGCACCAGACTATTTTGTTTTTTTACATGAATGACTTATCTTCCACCCCATTCCCAAAACCAACATTGCAAATTGATAAATTAGGTTAGATAAGAAGAAGAAATTGAAAACGAAAGAGATGTTATATAAGAAGAATGTAGCAAATATATATAGGAAGAGCTTACAACAAGGGGTGTCGAATTTCAGAAACCCAAGAACCCCAATGGCGTTGCCTGACACCTCTGAACTTCTTTGAATGTACCATTTTGTTCTTATTTATTGATTTGAAGAATTTTGCTGATAAGTGCTCAGAGAAGTGAAGAAGAAAGATGTAAAATCAAGAGAAAGTTAGTAATGAATATGATGAGTTTGTTGCAAATAAATATATAACCAACTGATTTAAACCATACACGTATTCGTACAATGTCGGTGAACTAATTTTGTCCTAGAGCAATTAACAACATCACCTAAACCTCTTGTCATGCGCTGACGGTAGTCAATAATTATGTATTTTAGTCACTTATTATACTCTAATTTGTTATATTTAAATTGAGTTTGAGCTTTAATCGCTAGAATTTTGTACTAATTACGTATTTTATATCATGTAAGAGTGATTATGTTTTATGTAGATGTTATGGAATGAATTCTAGTTATTTAGAGCTTTAAAGTCTGAGTAAAAGCCCAAAGGATTAAGCCGGGATCGTGTTCAGGGGTCGAGGATCAATTCTGGACGTCAAAATTCAAGGAAGAAGAAACTGTTAAAGAAATGCACTAGTGCGCGGCACTGTGCGACACACAGTGCGATGCATTAGTGTAATTTTATGTCAGAAATTTCCTAAGTTCAGTGACTAAGTTTTTTGGTCTGACAGGAAAAATCACTAGTGCGACGCACGAGCGATGCACAGTGCGATGCATGAAAAGCAATAAGTTTGCAAGTTTTCCTATTTCGGCTAGGAAAGGGAGATTTCGTCTAGGCCCAACCCTACTTGGTATAAATACATGTAAAGACGTTATTTTTGAGAGACTGTTGACATACTTTAGATCTAAGGAGAGCACGGAGACGCCGTGGAGGCCGGAATTCATCAGATTCCACCTTTCTTCCATCAAACTTAGTATTTTTTACTATTTCTTGATGATTTGTTGTTTTGCTACCATGTCTAAGTGGAGCTAAACTTCACATTCTAGGGTGGTGGTAGTCATGAATATTGAAATTTATTAATTATATCACCGTTAATTCGAGTTATCATGTTTAGTTGTTTCTCTAATTCTGTGCATAATTGCTTAATTATTTGGCCAGCAGTTGAGTTCTATTTTCTATATATGCTATGCTTGGGAAAGTCGTGTTTAGATTAGAGTAGAATTAGAAAGAGCTTGTTTCTGAACCCGTGGCTCGGGGAAAGATTTCGCGGTTAGGATAGGAATATACCTAACAGTCTTGCTTAGTTGAATACCGTATTATATTCGTTCATGATAGATTCAAGACCATAGAAATATAGGGTTGATATATTATGGATAGATAGATAGTGGTGTGGGAACAAGCTATTTATATAAACGATCTGGTCAACTAGCAATCATAGATAATGTGGATTAACAGGTGTAATTACAAACCCAATAGGATTGACAAACTGACCACAACCCTAGAATCTATATCTCCCTTGGTCACTTGTTTAAATTTTGCAATAGTAATTGTAATAGGAAAACCAAAAATTTGATTATCTTGGACAGTTAATTGATTTTAGTTTACTTAGTTAATGATTAATCTAAGTCTTAGTGGGTTCGACATCCGACTTTTGAGTCACTTTATTACTTGACGGCCACGTATACTTGCGTGTACTTTGGGAACCAAAAGGTTTTTGACGTCGTTGACGGGGACTTAGTTATTGATTGTTTATCTAAGTTAAACTGTTTATTGATTTTTGTTCAAATTTTTAATTTTCCTATTTAGTTATTTTTCTAGATTAGATTTTTACTCTTATCTTTATAGGTTTTGTTTATTCTTTTTTCTTATTGTAAATATTTTTATTTTATAATAATTTTATTTTTCTCTTAGTGTGTTCATAATTCTCTCAACATGACATATGGGGATGAAATATCTAGAGATAAGGTTATTGATAAAGATGCTTAGTTGAGGGAAGACTTTTATGGCCCGTCTTTTTGGGCTTGTCATGACCTGAACTCTGGGAGGTCTGAATTTGAATATGGGAGTAAGGGTTAGTATTGAGACGGATATTCACGATTAAGAGAATATGCGGAATGACGTTATCTTCTAACAAAATTAGTGAATGATTAGTCGAAGGAGAGATTTGATCTTGCACAAGAAATTGTCAAGTTTGGCTTGGCTTTGCACAACTTGGATGCAAATTTGAGTGCGAAGGTTAATGCGTTCAACACCCAACAATTTAATGATGAGTTGTCTGAAACTTAAAAAATTCTTCTAGACCAAATTGAAGAGCTAAAATGAGAATACCATAGCATTAGACTATATTTTGCTTGAGAATGCCAATGTTGGGAAGAGTGCTCTAGAGTTATGTGAGGAAGTAGATAATTTTATATTTGAAGACTCGAGTGTGTGTACATATGAGGATGTAAATAGTGATGCAATTCTAGAATTGGGGCATACTGGTCCTCATTCCATACATTTTTCAACATTATGTTTGGATGATGACTTGGAAATCGAGTCATCTAAGCCTTTGGAGGAGCCAATGGACGAGGAACGGGGTGCTTACATTCTTGAATTCGTCGTGCCAGAGTATCACGACCCAATTTTCCCTACGTATGATGTCGTGACGGCACCTAGACTCTACGACTAGGTAAGCCTAACATTTTCGGAATAATAAAATGAAAACATAAATTTAACAACTAACTGTAACAATAACAACATAACTGGGTACCATGCCAATTGGCATGTACAATGACCAACTATTCAAAAATACACAGAAATCTTAAAACCCGAAACATCGTGAATCACAAACTACAGAAGGAAAATCTAGTATCTCTATACGTCAGAGTCTAACAAAAGAAAAATACAGAAGATAACAGACATTGGAAAGAGTAGAAGGGGACTTCTAGGTCTGCGGACGCGGAAGATATACCTTGAAGTCTCCAAAGCTGTTTCGGCTCACTAATAGTGCGGCTGATAAGGAGCACCTGGATATGTACACGAAAAACATGTGCAAAGAATAGCATGACTATACCACAATCGGCACCCAGTAAGTGATAAGCCTAACCTCGGCTGAGCAGTGACGAGGTTAGGTCAGGGCCCTACTAGTATATATATAATAAAACAAGATAGAATCAAATACCACATTAAAATAAAGAATGAAATTTAACAAGAATGAAATCATAGAAGACAACAACTCAGTACACAGAGATAACAATAGGGGATTTACCGAGATACCGTCTCGTAGTCCCAAATGTAAATTGAAAGGGGATCTCCCAGAATACCGCTCCGTAGTCCCAAAGTAAATATGCAGAATAGGGGGTCTCCCAGAATACCGTTCCGTAGTCCTAAAGTAAATATCCAGTACAGGGGGATCTCCCGGAATACCGTTCTGTAGTCCCAAAGAAATTATGCATTACAGGGGGATCTCCCAGAATACCATTCTGTAGTCCCAAAGTAAATATGCAGTACAGGGGGATCTCCCGGAATACCGTTCTGTAGTCCCAAAGAAATTATGCATTACAGGGGGATCTCCCAGAATACCATTCTGTAGTCCCAAAGTAAATATGCAGTACAGGGGGATCTCCCGGAATACCGTTCTGTAGTCCCAAAGAAATTATGCATTACAGGGGGATCTCCCAGAATACCATTCTGTAGTCCCAAAGTAAATATGCAGTACAGGGGGATCTCCCGGAATACCGTTCTGTAGTCCCAAAGAAATTATGCATTACAGGGGGATCTCCCAGAATACCATTCTGTAGTCCCAAAGTAAATATGCAGTACAGGGGGATCTCCCGGAATACCGTTCTGTAGTCCCAAAGAAATTATGCATTACAGGGGGATCTCCCAGAATACCATTCTGTAGTCCCAAAGTAAATATGCAGTACAGGGGGATCTCCCGGAATACCGTTCTGTAGTCCCAAAGAAATTATGCATTACAGGGGGATCTCCCAGAATACCATTCTGTAGTCCCAAAGTAAATATGCAGTACAGGGGGATCTCCCGGAATACCGTTCCATAGTCCCATAGTAAATATGCAGCTCAACCAATAGAAATAACAGTTACAACAAGAAAACCTACAATTGAGACTAAGTTCATGTTAAGGCAAAAAAGGAATTTCACTAAACATGCTGCACGGAGTTCAGATAGACAGTTAAGACATGTAGGCATGCTATCCTAAACTAAGAAAGATAGTTACATATGGTAGTGTAGCTCAAATAAGGAGAAACAGGTTATTATTTAGTGAAGAACGAAGTTTTACAACAAATAACCCATGTACGTACTCCTCACTTCACGTACACGACGCTCACATATCAAAACAACACCAAATCCTAAGGGGAGTTTCCCCCACACAAGGTTAGGCAAGCCACTTACCTCGAACCAAGCTCAATCAATCGGTAACAATGCCTTTTCCACGAATATCTGACTCCGAATGGCCCAAATCCATCCAAAAACAACAACATATCATAAATACAACTATAATAGAATACTATAATTAATGAAATCAAGACTTTCACAAAATTTCCGAAATCCGTCCTAAAAGGTCGACTCGGGCCCACGTCTTGAAATCAGGTAAAAGTCACAAAATCTAAAAGCCCATTCACTCACGAGTCCAACCATATCAAATTTATCAAACTCCGACCTCAAATGGTCACTCAAAACCCAAAATCAAAATCTTCAAATCCCTAGCCTCAAACTCTCAAATTCCACCTTAAATACACACAAACTAGATGGAAACATAAATGGGGAAGCAAGATTATTGATAAAAAATAAGTACAAGGGACTTACCTCGAGATTATTGATCAAAGATCTCCCTAAACCGAGTTTGCAAAGTCCAAAATGACCAAAAATCATGAAGCCCTTCGGTTTTAAACACTGCCCAGGCATTTCCACACCTTCGGAGTCTGGGCTCGCACATGCGCACCCGTTGGTGCGAAACCGTGGTGGCCTCCACTTCTACGACCACTGGTCCGCATCTGCGCTATCGTAGGTGCGGAGAAACCATCGCACCTGCGACCTTTGCCGATCTCCACCCCTTCCGCACCTGCGCTCAACCTACAGCACATGCGGCATCGCACCTGCGGCTAATACCCTCGCAGGTGCGATCATACTTGTAAAATACCAAACTTCGAAAATTTCTCCACTTCCATTCCAAGTCCGTTAACCACTCGAAACATACCCGAGGCCCCCAGGACCTTAACCAAACATACGAACCAATCCTAAAACACCATACGAACTTAGTCGAGCCCTCAAACCACATCAAACAATGCTAAAATCACAAATCATCCTCGGATTCCAACTTAAAGAACTTGAAACTTCCAAATTCGAAAACCGATGCCTAAACCAACCAAACCACGTCTGATTGACCCCATATTTTGCACACAAGTCATATTAAATATTACGGACCTACTCCAACTTCCGAAATCAGATTCTGACCCCGATATCAAAACTTCCACAGCCAGTCAAAATCTCCAAAAATTTGACTTTCGCCATTTCAAACCTAAATGAGCTACAGACCTCCAAAACACAATCCGAACACGCCCCCAAATCCAAAATTACCCAACGAAGCTAACGAAACTGGCAAAACTCCATTCCGGGGTCATCTTCACACAGTTCTGATTACGGTCAAAATCCTAAGACTTAAGCTTCCGTTTTAGGGACTAAGTGTCCCAAAACACATTTCGAAACTAAAACAAAACCTCCCGACAAGTCACATAAGCAGAAAATGATATGGGGGAAAAAGTAAATAGGGGATTATGGCTATTACTCTCAAAACGACCGGACGGGTCGTTACACAGAGAGACAAAATTACATGCCTCATCCGAAGGCCAAGAAGTGTAGAATGCGATATTGGTTGCTTGGCCCAATTAAATTTGTCTCACCAACCCGGGAGCATAACAGAAAGATTGAAGCCAAATTAGGGGCTCAATTCATAAGTTCAAGGTGGAGGCAAAAAGTGATTCACGGCATGCCGCGACGTTAAATCAAGCATTTGTTGGGAGGCAACTCAGCTTTACTACTCTCTTTTATTTTTATTTTTATTATATTATTTTTGTAATGTCTATTTTTATTTTGTAGGATTATAAGCATTGGAAGAAAATCCATTAGAAGAGTGCAAGAGCGAGCTAGATGGTGAAAATTAAGTGTGTGGTGCCCACACAAAGGACCATGTGTGGGAGGAAGTCTGAGTACCCTGTGAGCCGATGTTGCTTCGGCCTTTGTCCTTTCAGGGAGTTTATTTTCCACCCTCATTATTATTTTACTTTATTTGTGCATTGAGGACACTGCATTCCTTTAAGTGTGGGGTGGAAGAATTTCTCTAGATGATTAGTAGTAATGTGTTAGAAAAATATTAACTTCTTATTTTTGTTCTCGTAGTTGTGTAGTATTTTAGTAGCTCCTAAGGAATATAAAAAAAACGAAAAAAGTAGAAAAAATGACTTTTCCCAACGATGGATCTCATTCGACAGGTTTCATGAGGGATTTAAGTCTAAAGAAAAAGGACAAAAATATTTTCTTTGTAGGTAGTGTAGTAATTCCCCCTTGGTTTTTCTTTGTGTCGTAGTTCTTTTCCAAGATTTTTGTTTAAATCGGGTGTAGTTAATTTTATGTTTGCTAGGAGTAGGAGCCATATTGATATGAATTGAATTGAAATAATATCTCTTGACTTTGTTATGCCTTGAGAATAGTGAGTACTTTGGTTGTGACGCTTAGGCTCAATTTTTGACTCTTGTATAAGTACCTTAAATTGTATGATCTTAACTTTGCTTAACTGTTTTGACTAGAGTATCTTGATGAGTCCAATCCCGAATGAGTTATGTGCCATGTGTGTGTGAGGTTTGTGTGTTATTCTGTGCATTGCATTTGATGTCTAGAACTTTCCTCGTGTGTTTGCAAAGCGAAATAGTAGTTTTGTTCAGTCTTGGAAGTGATATAGGCATTTCTTTGTTGAACCAGTTATATGTTTTACCCGCCTAATTGTTATGTATCGTAGTTAACTCTTTGAGCCTGTAATCCTATTTCATTGGCAACCACATTACAAGCCTTACCCATTTGTTTGAATTAACTATCTATTTGAACCATTTTCACCTCTCAAAAGCATTTGAATTGTAATGAACTTTGTAAAAATTAAAGTGTGGGGTGGTTGGTTTGTCTTTTGAGTGAACTAATGAAATAAGGATAAAGGTGTGTTATTTTGAAAAAGTAAGAGCCACTTGGCTTGAAAAAGAAAGAAAACAAATAGTTGTATTATTGTGAAAAATATTCTTTGATAGTGGTAACTCTTTATGTAATTGTGCTTAAAGAAGTATGGAGTTAATATACATTGATGTGAAGGCAGAGTTATGGTATGACATAAGTGTGGGGTTTTAAATGTCAAAGTGTATGCATTAAAGTGCTTAGGGAAGTGTAGTCACTCTTATATCCAAATGTATCCTACCCGACCCGCCACCTACATTACAATCAAAAACTTGTTGGTTCCCCAAGTAGACGTAAGTATACGTGGCCGTCAAGTAATAAAGTGACTCGAAAGTCGGATATCGAACCTACAGAGACTTAGATTAATCATTAACTAAGTAAACTAAAATAAATTAATTATCCAAGATAATCAAAAGTTTGGTTTTCCTATTATAACTACTATTGCGAAATTTAAATACGTGGCCAAGGGAGATATAGATTCCAGGGTTGTGGTCGGTTTGTCAATCCTATTGGGTTTGTAATTACACCTGTGAATCCACATTATCTATGATTGCTAGTTGATTGAATCATTTATATAAATAACATGTTCCCACAATACTATCCGTCTATCCATAATATATCAACCTTATATTACTATGGTCTTAAATCTATCATGAACGAATATAATACAATATTCAACTAAGAAAGACTGTTAGGCATTAGTGACTCACACTAGTACATTTCTTCAGTAGTTGCTTCTTCCTTGAATTGGGACGTCCAAAATTGATCCTCGACCCCCGAACACGATCCCGACTTAATCCGTTGGGCTTTTACTCAGACTTCAAAGCTCCAAATAAGTCGAATTCGTTCCATACCATCTACATAGCTCAGAATCACTCCTACAAGGCATAAAACACGTAATTAGTGCAAAACTCTAGCAATTAAAGCTCAAACTCAATTAAAGTGTAGCAAATTAGAGTATAATAAGTGACTGAAATACGTAATTATAGCCTACCATCAACACCCCACACTTAAACCATTGCTTGTCCTCGAGCAATCAAACTACACTTTATATAGACACGACCTTTTTACACAATTCTCCTAACTCATCACACCACAAATCTTTAAAATAGACTAAGCACAAGAGTGTAACATCTTCTCCTCAAGATTTGAATTACAAGTACCATGCATTATTCACAACTCGCTCTCTTACTCTAACATAGAGGTCAATGAAATTACCTTTTGTCACGAACCAAAATCCTAACATGTCGTGATGGCGCCTATCTCAATACAAGGCAAGCCGACAACCTCAATAATCCACATTTTTCTTAAGTTTGAAATCATAATAATTGAATTTCCATAGAAAAATCTCCCAAATTACTGACATAAGATATACTCCCAAAACCCGGTGTCACTGAGTACATGAGCATGCAAATGATAACAAAGTCTGACTACTAAAACTAACACTGTCTTTAAATATAGAACAATAAAAAAACTGAAAGGAAAGAGAGTCAAGGTCTGTGGACGCCAAGTAGCTACCTCGATAATCTCCAACAGATAAAACTCTGAGAACTAGCAATCGCTGTGTCCAAAAGTACCTGGATCTGCTCACGAGGTGCAGGGTGTAGTATGAGTACAACCAACTCATCAAGTAACAATACTAAATAAAGAACTGAAGGTAGTGACGGGCTTCCAAGCTGAGTCCAATTACAGTCATTGCCAACACAATAAGGTAGGCATGCTTTCAAGTTCAACATTTAAGGCCAAAATAGTAATTTCATGTCAAGTTCAACTGAAACATAAAATAATATCTCTCAGAAATTTCTAAAACAGTGGTATATGACAGCTGAAGTGCAACAATAATGAAATCAAATGCACCCTCTCAGGACCACAGTCACTCAGCCATTCCATTAACTCAGCACTCAACACTCGCACTCAGTAGGTACCTGCACTCACTGGGGTGTATACAGACTCCGGAGGGGCTCCTTTAGCCCAAGCGCTATAATCCGCACAGATAACTCACGTGTTGCACGAACAACTCATGTGCTATAGTATAATATATGGATACACACATACAACTCACGTGCTATAGTATCAATATTTTGATTCGCATGGACAACTCACATGCTATAGTATAATATCTGGATCCGCACAGACAACTCACATGCTGCACGGACAACTCACGTGCTATAGTATAATATCTCACAATCAGAACATCGGCCTCACTCAGTCATAAATCTCTCCAGTCTCTCGGACTCTTAATAATCATAATAATCAGTCCAAACAACAATGATATGATGCGTTAATAATGAACAATAGAGACTGAGATAAAATAAACAAGTAAACTGTGACTGAGTACAAAACAATAATTTAGCAGATAATTCAATATGTACACGACCTATGTGGGTCCCTATAGAGTCAACACATAATCTAAACATGATTTGTGGTTTAATTTCTCTACTACATGGAGAATTTACAAATAACCACAAATTATTCAACTATACAGTTCTATAGAATTTGACTAAGTCACAATTCCTACGGTGCACGCCCACACGTCCGTCACCTAGCATGTGTGTCACCTAAAAACCGATCACTTAACACAGAATCCAGGGTTTCTTACCCTCAGAACCAAATTTGGAATTGTTATTTACCTCAAGCAACTCAATCCACTGGTAATCCCTTTTCCGCGATTATCCAAATCTGAATGGCTCGAATCCAGATGAATATTTCCTTGAAAATCCTTCGGCAAAAATCTCTACAAATCGAGCTTTATTGATTCATCTCTTTAATGATATTAAAACCTCCAACTACTCTTACAACTTTGATCTACATCAACATAATTCGATTGGACCAATATTAGTAAAATTTCCAGGTTTTAGGTCACCTAATAGGCATGAATCTCTACATATCTTAACCATAGAATTAGTTCATCCAACTACTACCATTTACCAACAATTTATCCCACCATCATTCTTAAACAATTCATAATTTCCAACATCACATACATGACCATCCATCCACACCCAACCAACAAAATTCCATCAAATAATCACATTTCAATCTCTACAATGGTTATGTATTTAAATTGGGAACATATGGCTTCCAATCACCATACCATAAGTTCTAATACTTAATTCATACTCATATTCCCATAATATATCCATACATTTAAATTTAAGGTTGTAGGATTACCTTTTGGAAGAAATCTTGCAAAACCCTCCTTTGAGTTCTTGAAGAAATTTCTTGTAGATCGAAGTATTTTATGTGTAGATTTCATCAATACTAGTGTAGAAATGATTGAATTTCACACCTAGATAATGGGTATTGCCTACCTTAAAGAAGAGGGGAGCTGATGGTCTTGAGAGAGTGGAGAAGAGCTCCAAAATCCGTCCAAGTAAAATAGGGAAAATGAATCCTGAATTGGCTTAAAAAGAGCTGGAGTTGGGGCGCGTCTACTCTAGCGAAGTGTGCCTCACTTCGCTGTCCACTGCAGGCACAAGATCCGCGTCTGGTTTGGCGAAGCGAGCTACGCTTCGCTGTCCGCCAGATTAACTGGGTGGTATACGTTTAGTAATTTGATCATAACATTTAGTAGGAATGTCCAAATGACGAATGACTTGATGCGTTAGAAACTAGACTCAAAGGGCTACACTCTAGGCACAAAATTCATGGAATGTATCTTCACATTATGAGAGTTATACCTGTTCAAAAGTTAGGTGTTGTGCAAATTAAGACACCTTTTCCACTTAATATTTCCAGCTTTTGCCAATTAGTGCAGAAACCTTCTAGACCTATTCAAATGCAAATACGGGAATACACCCAAGTCCAAAATTAACATCCGGTCTTAACGGAACTATCAAAATTCCGACCTGAGGTCAAATATTAAAAAGTTAAATTTGGTCAACTCTTTTTATATAAGGCTTCCAACATGGAATTTATTCTTCCGAACTAATCCCGAAATACTTGAAAATCAAAACCGACGATTAAATAATTTCAACTCCCAAAACCCGGTAGGAATAAATCACAAGCTTCTAAGAATTTATCCTTAGTGTCTCTATACATCAGAGTCTAAAGCAAAATAAAGAAAATGACATAATAAGGATAGAAGGGGATTCTAAGATCTGCGGACGCTGGTAGATGTACCTTGTAGTCTGCGTGTACAGTCTAATTCACTGATACTTGTTCTGATAGGAAGAACCTGGATCTGCACAAAACGATGTGCAAAAGCGTATTATGAGTACACCACAACGGTACCTAGAAAGTGCCAAGCCTTACTTCGGTAGAGTAGTGACGAGGTCAGGTCAGGCCCTAATGGAATAATAAAAGACAGGGTGTAAAGTTTAACAATATAATAATAATAACAATGAGAATAAATCAAGTAAGTAGTATTTCACAATTTAACTACACAGAATAAGGGAAAACAATACCTAGCGGAAGGAAAACAACAAAAATTTACAACTTTAAGGAAATCACCAAAAAAACCAACGGCAAATGCAGCCATAAAGAAATATCAACAAGGGCACTCCCGAGGTACCATCTCGTAGTCCCAAATCATAAATAAATTCACAATATCTCATTTCGTTATATCACCACAGAAGCCTTCACATTTACTTTTAAAGAAAATAGTTTTCCCGAAATAGCATCCCGCATTTTAGACACCCTTATCACACCGCATGATTTCTAGTAGTTCCCATACTAGTTATGCGTATCAAGCTACCCTTATCTCACCGCATGAGTTTCAACACCTAGACCTATTACCATCGCATGCATATCAATATCACAATATATCACAATTTTCACCTCAAGTGCCCAAATATTTGAACTTGCTAAAATAAATCATCAACAACAATATTTTCCACAATAAGGAGCTCATGGCTCAATCACAATGAGTATAAAAATCTCTCAAAATATTCGGGAATGAATAACTCAACAAAAATAATATTTCATAATTTTTAACACGTTGCCTCAATACCAAATTTAAAAGTGTCAAATACTTCATATTAATAATAATTCAATTAAGAAATTCAACTTTCAAATATTGAGCACAGAATAAAAGAATCATTGTTTCAATTAAACTAGTAAAGCAATTAGCAGGAAAAATGTCAGGCAAATTTAAAATATTAAAATAGATTTAGACTGTACATTAGTGAATTAGACTGTACACGGAGACTTCAAGGTACGTATGCCAGCGTCTGCATACCCCGGAGTCCCCTTCTATCCTTATTATGTCGTTTTCCTTATTTCCTTTAGAATCTAACGTATAGAGACATTGAGGATAAATTCTTAGAAGCTTGTGACTTATTCCTGCCTGGTTTTGGGAGTTAAAATTGTTAAATTTGCAGCTCTTATTGATTCGACTATTAAGGCTTAAATTTTAGTTTACGTTTCAGTTATTCCGCATTGATAGACTTACCTAGTCTTAGAGAGTAGTTTCCATCACAACATCCTATAGAAGGAATTTGGGGTCGTGACAAGTTTGTATCAGAGCTCTAGATTCATAGGTGTTATGAGTCACGCGCAGGTTTAGTAGAGTCTGGCGGATCGGTATAGAGACATTTATACTTATCTTCGGGAGGCTATGGAACGGTTAGGAAAATGTTCACTTCTTTGATTCCTTATCGTGCGCAATAGTTGACTTTGAAATTCCAAATTCTTATCTTTCTATCCTCTCATAGATGGTGAGGACACGCACAACTGGATCCGATGATCAGACACACATGCCCCGGTTGGATCAGCAAGAGGCTGGGGTTGCAGCAGAGGTCATGCCCGAGGGCGAGGAAGACCACGTGGTGCAGCCAAAGCACCTGCACGAGATGCTGCAGCAGGGCTACCAGTAGCTCCAGTTGGAGAGCAGGCACGTGAGACACCTCTTACTACCCCTGCACTTCAGGAGACTCTTGCCCAATTGCTGAGCATGTTTGGCACTTTAGCTTGGACAGGGTTAATTCCACTTGCTCCTGCCATATCTCAGGCTGGGGGAGGAGAACATACTCCCTCTGCCTGTACCCAGAGCCATGGGCCCAAGTTGACCATGCCCAGAGGTTATACCAGTGCAATTAGTTGCCCCAGTTAGTCCCGAGGTTAGGACAACAGTTTCAGAGGGGGAGCAACTCAGGTTCGAGAGGTACAAGAAGTACCACCCTTCCACTTTCAGTGGTTTGGCTTCAGATGATGCTCAAGTTTTTCTTTAGGAATGTCATTGTATCCTCCATACTATGGGTATTGTGGATTCCAGTGGGGTTTCTTTCACGACATTCCAGCTTAGAGGAGCGACCTACCAGTGGTGGCGGGCATATGAGTTGCACAGTTTGGTTGAGGTAGCTTCACTCACTTAGACTCAGTTTTCATATATGTTCTTGCGGGAATATGTTCCTCAGAGTCTTAGAGATGCATGGCGCTTAGAGTTTGAGCAGTTGCACCAGGGTTCTATGACCGTGTCAGAGTATGCGGTCCGATTTAGTGATTTGTCTAGGCATGCACCATCCTTGGTTTCCACTATTCGAGAGCGGGTTCGTCGATTTATTGAGGGGGTCCACCCTAGTATCAGATTCAGTATAGCCCGAGAGCTGGAGATGGACATCACATACTAACAAGTGGTGTCAATTTCTAGGAGATTGGAGGGTATGCAGATCCGGGATAGAGAAGAGAGGGAAGCTAAGAGACCTCGAGATTCTGGCATATATAACTATTCTTGTGCCCCATCTTCAACCCGTCATGGTAGAGGCTATGTGAATCATCCTATTCATTCAGCACTTCCAGCTTCCAGCGGTATTTCGGCTACTCCCAGACCTCAGGTTCCATATGATGCACCTCCAGTGTCTACTTTACCTCCTTCACGGGGTGCTTTTAGCGGTCAGTCCAACCTAGCAGGCCCGAGCCAGTCTCAGCAGCCACATACTCCGAGGGCATGTTTTGAATGTGGTGACACTCATCATATCATCAGGGATTGCCCCCGACTTAGGAGGGGTGCACCTCCATAGATTTCTTAGGCCCCACCCATTCCTCAGGGCCCTAAGGCTTCTCAGGACATGATTACTGCACCAACTGCTACTCCACCTGCACAGTCATCTAGAAATCGCCTAGAGGAGGAGGCGATGCCAGATATTATGCCCTTCCTGCTAGGACGGAGGTAGTTCCATCGGATTATGTTATCATAGGTATTATTCCAGTCTGTCATAGGGATGCATCAGTCTTAATTTATCTAGGCTCCACTTATTCTTATGTGTCATCTTATGTTTAGCCCCGTATTTGGGCATATCCCGTGATTCTTTGAGTTTTTCTATTTATGTATCTACACCCGTGGGTGAATCTATTATTGTTAACCACGTGTATCACTCGTGTTTGATTGTTATCAGTAGTTTTGAGAACATAGCTGATTTATTATTGCTCAGTTTGGTGGATTTCAATATTATTATGGGCATGGACTGGTTGTCGCCCTATAACCCTATCCTTGATTGTTATTCCAAGACGGTGACGTTAGCTATGCCAGGTCTACCTCATCTAGAGTGGAGAGGTACCTTAGATTATGTTCCTAGCAGGATTGTTTCATTTCTTTGAGCTCAGTGAATGGTTGAGAAGGGGTGTGATGTGTATCTGGCCTATGTGAGAGATGTTAGTATTGATACTCCTATTGTGGAGTCAGTTCCTGTAGTAAGGGATTTTCTGGATGTATTTCCAGCGGATCTTCCGGGTATGCCACCCGACGGGGATATTGACTTTGGCGTTTACTTGTTATTGGGCACTCAACCCGTTTCTATTCCACCATATCGTATGGCCCTAGCAGAATTGAAGGAATTAAAAGAGCAGTTACAGGAGCTGCTTGATAAAGGCTTCATTCGGACCAGTGTATCGCCTTGGGAGTTGGGGTGCTCCTATCTTATTAGTGAAGAAGAAGGATGGTTCAATGCAGATGTGTATTGATTACCGTCAGTTGAACAAGGTTATAGTGAAGAGCATGTATCCATTTCTACCTATTGATGACCTATTTGATCAGCTTCAGGGTGCCAGAGTGTTCTCTAAGATCGACGTACATTTAGGCTATCATCTGTTGAAGATTTGGGAGCCAGATATCCGGAAGACTGCCTTCAGGACTCGGTATGGTCATTATGAGTTTTTTGTAATGTCATTTGGGCTGACCAACACCCCAGTAGCATTTATGCACTTAATGAATAGTATATTTCAGCCCTATCTTGATTCTTTCATCATTGTGTTTATTGACGATATTCTGGTATATTCCCGGGGCTGGAAAGATCATGAGCAGCACCTGAGGACTGTGCTTCAGACTTTGAAAGAAAAGAAGTTATATGTAAAATTTTCAAAATGTGAATTCTGGCTTGATTCAGTAGGACTTTTGGGTCATGAGGTAACGAACAAGGGGATCCAGGTAGATCCAAAGAAAATTGAAGCAGTGCAGAGTTGGCCCAGACCTTCCTCATCTATGGAGATCCGGAGTTTCCTTAGTTTGGCAGGGTATTATCGTTGATTTGTATTGGGTTTCTCTTCTATTGCTGCACCTATGACCAGATTGACCCAGAAGGTTTCTCTATTAAGGTGGACCGAGGAACGTGAGGAGAGCTTTCAAAAGCTCAAGAAAGCTTTGACTACAACCCCAGTATTAGTATTGCCTATAGGTTCAGGGTATTATACTGTGTATTGTGATGCGTTGCGCATTGGTCTCGGCAAAGTGTTAATGAAAGATAGTAGGGTGATTGCCTATGCATCCAGATAGTGAAAGGTACATGAAATAAATTATTCGGTACATGACCTTGAGTTAGCAGCTATTGTTCATGCCTTGAAAATGTGGTTGGATTATTGGTACAGTGTCCATTCTGAGGTTTATATAGATCACCGGAGTCTACAACATCTGTTTAAGCAGAATGATCTTAATTTGCGGCATCAGAGGTTGTTGGAGTTTCTTAAGGATTATGATATCACCATTCTCTATCATCCCGAATAGGCCAATGTGGTGGCCGATGCCTTAAGTCGTAAGGTAGAGAGTTTGGACACCCTAGCATACTTACCGGTAGTAGAGAGGCCTTTAGCCTTGGATGTTCAAGCCTTGGCCAACCAGTTTGTTAGGTTGGATGTTTATGAGCCGAGCCGAGTTTCGTCTTGTGTAGTATCTCATCTTCTCTTTATGATCGTATCAAGGAGCGTCAGTATTATGACCCGCTTCTGCTTGTTCTTAAGGACACAGTTCAGCACGGTGATGCCAAGGAAGTCACTATTGGAGATGACGATGTATTACGGATGCAGGGCAGGCTATGTGTGCCTAATATAGATGGTTTGTGTGAGTTGATTCTCTTGGAGGCTCACAGTTCGCGGTACTCCATTCATCCAGGTGCCGCGAAGATGTATCAGGACTTGAGACAACACTATTGGTGGAGGCGGATGAAGAAAGACATAGTGGAATATGTAGCTCAGTGCCTAAATTGTCAGTAGGTCAAGTATGAGCATTAGCGGCCAGGTGGATTGCTTTAGAAGTTAGATATTCCAGAATGGAAATGAAAGCGGATTACTATGGACTTTGTTGTTAGACTCCCACAGACTTAGAGGAAGTTCGATGCAGTTTGGGCGATTATGGATAGATTGACCAAGTCATCTCATTTCATTGCTGTTGTTACTACTTACTCTTCGGAGTAGCTGGCTTAGGTTTACATTCGGAAGATTGTTAGGCTTCATGGAGTACCAGTATCTATCAGCTCTAACTAGGGTACACAGTTTACATCACGGTTCTAGAGAGCCGTACAACGAGAGTTGGGTACTCGTGTGGAGTTGAGTAAAACATCGCACCCCCAGATGGACGGACAGTCCGAGTGCACTATCCAGATATTGGAGGATATGCTTGGTGTGTGTGTGATGGATTTTGGGGGTGCTTGGGATCAGTTATTTCCACTTGCAAAGTTTTCTTACAACAACAGCTATCAGTCGAGCATTTTGATGGCTCCGTATGAGGACTTGTTTGGTAGGAGGTGCCGGTCTGCAGTGGGTTGGTTCGAACTGGGCGAGGCTAGACTATTGGGTACAGACCGGGTTCGGGATTCTTTGAAAGATGTTAAATTGATTCAGGATCAACTTCGTACAACCCAATATAGACAAAAGAGTTATGTGGGTCGGAAGGTTCGTGATGTTAAATGCATGGTTGGTAAGCGGGTTTTGCTTCGGGTTTTGCCTATGAATGGTGTTATAACATTCGGGAAGAAGGGCAAGTTGAGACCTAGGTATATTGGGCCTTTTGAGATTCTTGAGAGAGTTTGATAGGTGGCTTACAGACTTGCACTACTACCTAGTCTCTCTGCAGTTCATCAAGTGTTCCATGTTTCCATGCTCCTAAAGTATCACAGCAATCCGTCTTATGTGTTACACTTTAGCTCAGTCCAGTTGTACAAGGATCTATCTTATGTTGAGGAACCAATGGCCATTTTGGACATACAGGTTAGAAAGTTGAGATCGAATAGCATTGCTTCGGTAGAGGCAGAATGGCGGGGTCATCCGGTCGAGGAGACAACTTGGGAGACCGAGCACGATAAGCGCAGCTGCTATCCTCATCTTTACACCACTCTAGGTATAATTTTAAACTCGTTCGACGATGATCGTTTGTTTAATAGGGGGAGGATGTAACGACCCGGCCTGTTGTTTTGAGAGTTATAGCCTCATTCTCCCATTTACTACTCATTCTATACTTTATAGTTGTATTGTGACTTGTCGGGGTAGCCAATTCGAGTTCGGAGAGATTTCAGAATAAATTGAGACACTTAGTCTCAAGGTTGAAAACTTAAGTTGAAATGGTTGATCGGGTATTGAATTATGTGTAAACGACCCCGGAGTAGAGTTTTGATGATTCCAATAGCTCCTTATGGTGATTTCGGACTTAGGAACGTGTCCAGAAAATTATTTGGAAGTCCGTAGCTAAATTAGGCTTGAAATGGCTAAAATAGAAATTTAAATTTGGAAATTTGACCGAGGAGTTGACTTTTTGATATCGGAGTCGGAATCCAATTAGTAAAATTGTCATAGCTCTGTTATGTCATTTATGACTTGTGTGCAAAATTTGAGGTTAATCGGAATTGATTTGTTTGGTTTCGACATCGAATGTATAAGTTGGAAAATTTGTATTTTCATATGGACTAAATTCCAATAATTTGTATTGATTGAATCAAAGTAATTATGACTAGATACGATTCATTCGGAGGCTAATTCGCGAGACAAAGGCATAGCAGAGTTAAGAATTACACAAGTTGAGGTAAGTGACTTGTCTAACCTTGTGTGTGGGAAATTTCCCTTAGGATTGGTATTGATATGAAAATGTTGATGTGTTGAAAGTCGCGTACACGAGGTGACGAATGTGTACACGAGCTAAATATGGAAGATTATATCTCTAAATTGTGTAGAGCGCTATTGCATATTAATTAAATTGTTTTATTCGGTTATATTCATCATCATTGATCTATTTTTATATTTTAAATTTGCCTGACATATTTCATGCTAATTGCTTTACCTGTTTAATTGAAACTGTATTTCTTTTATTCTGTGCTCAATATTTGAAAGTTCAATTTCTTAATTGAATTATTATTAATATGAAGTATTTGACACTTTTAAATTTGGTATTGAGGTAACGTGTTAAAAATTGTGAAATATTATTTTTGCTGAGTTATTCATTCCCGAATATTTTGAGAGATTTTTATACTCATTGTGATTGAGCCATGAGCTCCTTATTGTGGAAAATATTGTTGTTGTTGATTTATTTTAGCAAGTTTAAATATTTGGTCACTTGAGGTGCAAATTATGATATATTGTGATATTGATATGCATGCGATGGTAATAGGTCTAGGTGTTGAAACGCATGCGGTGGTATAAGGTTTGCGTCTTGAAACGCGTGTGGTGAGATAAGAGTGGCTTGATACGCGTGGCTAGTATGGGAACTACTAGAAGTCATGCGGTGTGATAAGGGTGGCTAAAATGCGGTATGCTATTTCGGAATAAATATTTACTTTAAAATTAAATGTGAAGGCTCCCGCAGTGATATAAGCAACTGAGATATTATGACTTTATTTATGCTTTGGGACTACGAGGCGGTACCTCGGGAGTGCCCTTGTTGATATTTCTTTATGGCTGCATTTACCTTTGGTTATTTTGGTGATTTCCTTAAAATTGTAAATTTCTGTTTGTTTTCCTTCCGCGAGATATTGTTTGCCCTTATTCTGTGTAGTTAAATTGTGACATACTACTTGATTTATTCTCATTGTCATTTTTATTATTATATTGTTAAACTTTCCACCATGTATTTTATTATTCCAGTAGGGTCTCACCTGACCTCGTGACTACTGTACCGAGGTTAGGCTTGACACTTACTGGATACCGTTGTGGTGTACTCATACTACGTTGATGTACATCATTTTGTGTATATATATGTACTTCTTATCAGACCAGGCATTAGTGAATTAGACTGTACACGGAGACTTCAAGGTACATATGCCAGCGTCCGCATACCTCGTAGTCCCCTTCTATCCTTATTATGTTGTTTTTCTTATTTCCTTTAGACTCTAATGTATAGAGACACTGAGGATAAATTCTTTGAAGCTTGTGACTTATTCCTGCCTGGTTTTGGGAGTTAAAATTGTTAAATTTGCAGTTCTTATTTATTCGAACTTTAAGGATTAAATTTTAGTTTACATTCAGTTATTCTGCATTGATAGGATTACCTAGTCTTAGAGACTAGGTGTCATCATGACATCCTACGAAGGGAATTTGGGGTCATCATACATTTCCTTCATGAATCAAGTGCCCTTACACAACAAAAGAGAGTTGTTCCACACACAATAAAATTTAAGAATAATTAGGAACTCAAGATAAAAAGAATTTACTCAATCTCATAAATAACATTCATATGCCACAATATATGCACCATAGGCTTTCCCCGTAGTGTACTACTCTACTTATCGCTCATTCAGTCTAGGCAAACCGACTCATTTCTAAACCAAACCGATATTTGCATTTCAAAGATAATTTCAAGACTATTTCACATAAAAACCTTCGTAAAAGAGTTCAAAACAAAACAAAAGTGCGGAAAGAAAAGCCAGACATCGGGGTGTCACTAGTCATGAGCATCTACTACAATCTGTTTGACAATATCGAGACTAACATAGTCTCGAAAATAGCTAAATACAACTAAAGAAAAATAAGAAGGAGAAGATCAAGGCTGCAATCGCCAGGCAACTACCTTGCTATCACCAAGAAAATCTACAACCAGAATAGTCAACAGCCTCTATCGTGTCCAAATATGCCTGGATCTGCACACAAGGTGCAGGAAGTAACATGAGTACACCAACTCAGTAAGTAAAAACAATAAATAAAGACTGAGCAGTAGTGAAGAGCAATAAAGCATATAAAGTTCATATCATGAAATCTCGATAAAATACAACATGCTTTAAAAATCAGTGTTTGAATCAAATCATCTCGTTTAAACCCAGTTCCAGTAAAATTCATTTAAAGATATTTTTCAACAGTTTCAAATAGAGGCCCAATACAAAGGTGAGCAAAAATGATTAACTCATAAACAACAACATCACTCATATGCAACCTCTCGGAAAAACTTCACAGTCACTCGTATACAGCCCATCAGGCATACCTCACAATCACTCGTAAACAGACCCTCGGGCATACCACACAATCATTTATGCCTCCCAGTCACTCGACACTCGCACTCAGTAGGTACCTGCACTCACTGGGGGTGTGTATAGACTCTGGGGGGGGCTCCTTCAGCCCAAGTGCTATATCAAGCCATATCATGACATAAATCGCTCAGGCCCTCGGCCTTTATCAAACATGTTTCGGTGTGTAGACTGATCCCAAAAATAACCTCACAAATTAGGCCCTCGGCCTTGCTCAGTCATAAACCTCTCAAGCCACTCAGGTATTTTGGTAAAAACATGATACTCAACCCAAAACAACATTTATATGCATCAAAATAGAGTAATAAAAACTGAGTTATGCAGTAAACAGGTTTAACCATGATTGAGTATAGATTTTCAATCGGAAACAGTGAGAGGATAGAAAGAAAAGGCCCCTAAGGGTCCAAACAGCACAGGCACAAGTCCCTAACATGGCATTCAACCCTATTTAAAGAAACTCATTTCTAAAACTCATAAGTATCATATAGTTTCAACAAAATATGCAACTTTACAATTTCTACGGGACGAACCAAGTCACAATCCCCAATGGTGCACGCCCACACGCCCGTTACCTAGCGTGTGTTTCACCTCAAAATAGTAAAATGATACGAAATCCGGGGTTTCATACCCCCAGGACTAAATTTACAATCGTTACTTACCTCAAACCGGTCAAATATCTAACTCGCGATGCTCTTGCCTCTCGACTCGGCCTCCAAATGCTCTGAATCTCACTGATATCCCCTTGAATCCCTCTTCAAAATCACTCCTAAGAGCTTCTAAACTGACAGAAAATGGTGAAGAATGGACCAAAACTCGCGAAGTGTGCAATTTATATTTTCTGCCCAGGCTGTTCGCACATGCAGCCTATTGTTCGCACCTGCGAGAACCACTTAAGTCCTCAAATTCCGCACCTGCACCCTAGGTTCCGCACCTGCGGGCGTGCACTTGCGCAACAGTTCCGCTTATGCAGAACTAGCTCAACTCTTCCCTTTCGGATCTTTGCTCAAGGCCTCGCACCTGCGGGCTCATAGATGCGGCCAATCCCTCGCACCTACGTTCCCAGCCTTGGCCTTCCATTTTCACATATGTGGCTACCAAAACTTACATGCAACCTCGCATATGCGACCTATCCCATACACCTGCGGACCCGTCCTACTTCAACATTGTCCGTACCTGCGAACTCCTACGCACGCCTGCGAGCTTGCACCCGCGTTTCCTCCTTTCGCAGGTGCGAAAGTACCTGTAGCAGCAGCTTCAGCTGCATTTTCCAACTTCAAACAATCCGTTAACCACCCAGAATCACCCCGAGGCCCTCGGGACCTCAACCAAAAATACCAACAAGTCATATATCAACATACAAACTTAGTCGAACTTTTGAATCATTCAAAACAACATCAAATCACCAAATCACCCTTGGATTCAAGCCTAAGAACTTCTAGACTTTCAAATCCGACAACAATATCGAAACCAACCAAACTACTTCAGAATATCCTCAAATTTTGCACACACATCACAAATGACACTACGAACCTACTCCAACTTCCGAAATTCCATTCTGACCCAGATATTAAATTTTTCACTGCCGACCAAAAATCACCAAATTTCCAACTTTCGCCAATTCGAGCCTAATTCTACTACGGACCTCCAAATCGCATTCCGGACGCACTCCTAGGTCCAAAATCACCTAACAGAGCTAAAAGAACCATAAAAATCCAAATCTGAGATCGTTATAATATAGGCCAACATCCGATTGACTTACCTTAAGTTTCTACTTTAGAGACTAAATGTCTCAATCCACTCTAAAACTACTTCGGGCCCAAACCAACTGACCCGGTATAACATAACATAACTGAAAAGAACAAAAGGGAGCAGAAATGGAGAAAATAAGGCTATAACTCTCAAAACGACCGGCCGGGTCGTTACAACTCTCCCCCTCTCTTAAACAACCGTTCGTCCTTGAACGGGTCTAGAAACATACCTGGTGTCTCGAATAGGTGTGGATATTTGCTCAGCATCTCCCGCTCGGTCTCCCAAGTGGCCTCCTCCATGGGCTTACCTCTCCACTGCACCTTCACGGAAGCTTTGTCCTTTGACCTTAACTTCCGCACATGCCGATCCAAAATGGCCATCGGCTCCACATCATAAGTCATATCACACTCCAACTGAACCGTGATAAAGTCTAAAATATGAGACGGATCGCCAACATACTTCTGGATTATAGAAACATGAAACACTGGATGCATACTCGACAAGCTGGGTAGCAAGACAAGCTTATAAGCCACCTCCCTATCCTCTGAAGCACCTCAAAAGGCCCAATGAATCGGGGACTCAACTTTCCCCTCTCCTCAAACCTCATAACACCCTTCATGGGTGATACCTTCAGCAAAACCTTCTCCCAAATAATAAAAGACACATCACGGACCTTGCTGTCCACGTAGCTCTTCTGCCTAGACTGCTGTGATAACCCAAAATGTCATCTTTAAATTTAATACGTAATTCTGTGTTCTAAGACCTCGAAAAGTATCATTTATTATTTCTCGACTTGCGTGCGCTAAATTTATTTATTTTTAAATAAAGGCTGATATCATTCTTTTTTAAAACAATTGAAAAGAAAAGAGTATAACATAAAATAAAGAAAGAGTATGACATATTGCTGTGAGCTTACAGTTTTAATCGGTGGAAGAAAAAGTACACAAAAATTGATTGACTCAAAGAAAAAAGTACAACAACCCACGATAATCTTCTTGCCTATTAACCATAAGAAATTGACATTGATTTATCAAGATTTTAAGACTTATGGCACTATATTAATTTATTATCTACTATAGTACTCACATAGACTATAATTATGTCTTTAAGAGAGTACATTTAGTTGAAGGGAGACGTGAAATGAATTTGATTTTCTTATTATGCAACACAATTGGTGATGTTTAAAGTTTAATAACTAGCTATAAAAAAGTTAATCAATTTTAATGTATAATATTTATTAAATGGTAGTTTAGTTTAATTTTAAATCAAAATGCTTCTTTAGAAAATTCGAAGGGAAGCCTTGGGATAACAGTAAATATTGTCGTTGTGTGACCAGCAGTTGACAGGTTCGAGCCGTGTAGAAATAACTACTTGTAAAAATACATGGTATGACTGCATATATAATAATAAGATCCTTTCCTGAACCATATGGGTAGCAAAAATTTAATGCATCATGCAGTAGCTTTAGAAAATTTATTTGTCCCTTTATATATGAAAAAGATTGACAATCATTTACCAAGAAGAGATTTGTAGATAGTTGCATAAACAAATGGGCCCCGTCTCCAAAAGACAAGGAGGTAAAAGGATTGATTTTAGAGAATTTTGGTACTTTTGTTTTTGGTAAGTAGGAAATATTATTAATAACTAAACATCATCATTACAAAACATAGTTGGTGAATTTTGAGTACTCGTACAATCAAATGTGTTTACTTAGAACCCATGTGGTATCTTTAAATCATATTATTAACATGCTAATGTTTGTCCGATTTTTGTTTCTTCCCCGCGAATATTGTGGCATCTTATTATGGTGTTTCGTGGCTCAAAGTTAGCCTAAATATTTCTACATAAAGAAGAAAGAAACACTAAATAACACTGGACCATACTCTAAAATGCATGTCTCCTTGTGGTATATCTTAGCATGGTGTCAGTGCTTAGGTCGTAACAAATATAGTATCGGGGTCGATTTCCCACCGTGTAATGGTGGTAAAAACCTTAACGAAAATGTTGAGTCTCTAAGGGAGAGTACATGTGTGATTCCAATGACATGGAGGGGGTAAATATATAAGGGTGCACAGGTCAAGGAAAATAACTGATAGGCTTCTAAGTTAGTAAAATCCACCCCCGCCCCTTCCAAAACAAAAGGGAACGTTCAACCTTGTTGAAATTGTCTCACACTACTAAAACAATAGGTGTTTACCGACACAACAGTATCGATGGATTTTTTTCCGTCACTATTCCGACGAAGTCCCTCGGTACTTTTGAACTTTTTAATTTTTAATTTTTTTAAAAAATAACCGACAGACATCTCTCGGTAAATAATGATACTTTGACCGGTCAAAATGTAATTGGTTGTAACATGCACTCCGTCAGTAATTTACTGACCGACTCTCTCGGAACATTTTGTATTTATATTTTTGAATTATTGTTTTAGGTACCGACTGTGTCTCTCGGTGCTTTTAAAAAAAATAAATGAAAAAGAAAATAAAGTTATCGACGTACTCAATCCTATTGCATTTACATAATATTTTGAATTTTGTTCTTACAGTACCGATGGACTTCCGTCGGTAACTTAAATATAAAATCTTATAGATAATTATTTTGTATTTTTTATTACACGATACCGAGGGAGGTCCCTGGTAAGTATTTACTTAATTATCTTAGTGGCTGATTAGCCTATTTATTGAAATTTACACTAAGTGGAGGTAATATACTACTTAAAAATATATTAGTGGTAATTAGCTTAGTAATTTATAATTACACAAAGTAAAAGTGAATTTGTAGTATCCTTAACTACATTGATTAACCTATACATTAATAATTACACAGTAAGAAGACGTGTATTAGTCGTTTCTGTAAGAAATATTAGTGATGGATTATCTTATAAATTGATAATCACTATAAGTAGAAGTGTATTAATGGTGTCCTTAAGTGACGTCAACAATTGATTATCATACACATTGATAATATACTAAGCAAAACTGCATTACTTGTATTTAGCTTGTAGATTGATAATTACACAAAGTATAAGTGTATTAATAATACATATATAAGTAATGTTGGTGATTGATTAGCCTACATACATTGATAACACACTAAGTATTTGTAATGACCCAACCGGTCATTTTAACTTTTAGAACCCCGTTTCCAAAAATAAAACTCCCCAAACATGCTTTTATTAATTTATGACTTGCGGGGATTGTTGATTCGGGATTTGGAAGCGTTTGGGTTGAAATCGGAACACTTGGTTCCTTAAGTTAGCTTTAAATGGACAAGTTCGGTCAACATTTTGAGAAAACGACCCCGGAATCGGAATTTGGCTGTTCCAATAGGTTCGTATGATGATTTCAAACTTGGGCGTATGTTCGAATCGAGTTTTGGATAATCCGGGAGCGTTTTGGCACTTAATAGTGAAAATCAACTATTTGAAGATTTAAAGTTCTTTAACTTTGGTTTGGAGTAGGTTTTTGAGAAATTAAATTCCGTTTGGAATTCCGAGTTTGGGAATAGTTCCGTATAATGATTAAAGACTTGCACGCAAAATTTCGTGTCATTCCGAGTAGTTTAAGTATATTTCGGCACATTGAAAGTAAATTGAAGAATTTGAAATTCTTAAGTTTGAATCAATTTGGTTTGAGGTGTGATTCTTAGATTTGATGTTGTTTTACGCGTTCCGTGAGTTCGAGCAAGTCCGTTTTATGATTTCAAACCTGTTGGTATGTTCGGGCGGAGTCCCGGGGACCCCGAGTATCAATCGGACGAGGCTCAGACCAAGTTGGAAGTTGGGAGCCAAAACTGAAGCTCCTAGTTACTGTCAGAATGACACCTGCGCTTGGCCAGTCGTAGGTGCGACATTCGCAGGTGCGACAGAAGCTCGCAGGCGCTGCCCTCGCATATGCGTGATTTTGGGCGCAGAAATGCAAAAGGGAAGGGGCAATCCACCGCAGATGAGGACGATTTCCGCAGGTGGGAAGCCTTGTACGCAAATGCGAGAATTGGCCAGGCAAGTGAAACTCGCACCTGCGAGGATTTTTCTGCAGGTGCGGAGCTGCATATGCATTCCAACTTCCGCAGGTGCGAAAGATCGGTTTGGCAGAAAGCTTTAAAGAACGGGAATTCACCATTTTTTCCCATTTTCTTCCATACTTGGGCGATTTTGGAGCTCTTTGTGAGGAGTTTTCAACTAGCAATTTGGAGGTAAGTTGATTCCACACTCCTTGAGTTAAATACATAGATTATAAGTAGATTTTTATAAAGTAGATTATAAAAATATAAGTTAAATACATAGATTATAACTAATAAATCTTAGAAATAAAAGGTTTAGGTGAAAAAACCTAAATTTTTATAAAAATGAGATTTTAACCATGAAAATAGTTTTGGAATTGGGTAGAAATTATATATTTGAGTTCTTGAGATTATGAATAACGTTTCCATCCGAATATTTGCAGAATCCGGGTGCGTGTGCCCGAGGTGAATTTTTAGAATTTTACCATTTTGGACTATTAATGCTAAAGTCCGGGTAGTTTAGGACTCAAAGCATGAATTACTCGTGTAAATTGTATTCCTTGTTTAATTAATATTATTTGAGATATTTATATATATATTGTGAATTGTTAGATCAAAATATTAAAGAATGGAAAAATTTATATGCTGGATTTTCTATTTAAAACAATTAATTGTTAAAAGAAATTATTCTCCTCCCGAAATTATCTCATAATAAATATACTCTCCTTCCGAAGGTACATAAGAAAATGTCCTCCTTTTTGTGGAGCGGGCCGAATGCCTCGGCAGGATAGATGCATCTATGGATCGCGCCGCACGTCCCTCGGCAGTGTATACGACACTCTGGATCGGGTCGTACGTCTTCGGCAGAAATCGTTCTTAATAATAATAATAATTACACGATACTTTAATAGCTTATTTCAGCTTGCGAAGCTAATTGATAAATTGAAAAACCCTTGAAATATAATGAATTATTATTCTTGCTTGTTAAAAAATTAATTGTTATTCTTGAAAATGATATTTAATTGATAAATTGGAAATTATTCGAATTGAAGGAATTTAATTAATATATTGAGAATTGTTGCATTTGAAATTGTTTGATTATTTCTGTTGATTAAATAAATTATTGTAAATTATGTTGATTTAAATATTCTAGTTGTATTTCAGTTATTATTATTGACCCATAGTGAGTGTCAAAGTGAGACATCTCGTCTCTACCACTTCGAGATTAGGCTTGATACTTACTGGGTACACGTTGTTTACGTACTCATACTACATTTGCTGCACTTTTTGTGCAGGAGCTGATGCAAGTACTAGTGGAGGATCTATCGTCTTACACCCACGTTATCCGGGGACATAGTGGTGAGTTATTTCACTGATCCGTTCTGCAGCTACTAGTGTCTCTCTTTGTATTTTAATTCTGTCTATTTTTATTTCGGACAACATTTGAGGTTTTGTATAATCTACTAGATGCTCGTACACTTGTGACACCAGGTCTTGGCACACATATTGGTAGAGTTTGGATTTTATTTTATTTTTTTAGTTTTAAATTTTATCAATGTATGCTTAATTTATTAGTTGGCTTGCCTAGCTGTAGTGTTGGGCGCCATCACGACTTATAAGTGAAATTGGGTCGTGACAGTATTAGTGAACTAGTGGCATGCTTATATAAGTAACGCTAGTGATTGATTAGCCGATACATTGATAATTATACACTAAATGGAAGTGTATTAATGCTATTTGTGAGAAATATTTGTGATTGTTTATCTTTAGTTTGATAATTAAAGTAAGTAGAGATTTATTAGTATTATCCTTATGTAATATTAGTGGTATCCTGAAGTAACGCTAGTGATTCATTATCCTATACATTGATAATTATACTAATTAAGTAGAAGTGTATTAGTATAGTCTTAAAAACTATTACTGATTGATTAGCTTATGCATTAAGAATTATACTAAGTAGAAGTGTATTAGTAATATCAGTAAGAAATGTTAGCGATTGATTAGCTTATAAATTGATAATTACACAAAGTAGATGCATATTAGTGATACACTTAAGTAATATTAATGGCTGATTAGCTTATCTATTAGTAATTACACTGATTAAGTAAAAGTTTATCAGTACTAGTCTTATGAACTATTACTAATTGATTAGCTTATACACTGAGAATTACACCAAGCAGAAGTGTATTAGCAATATCAGTAAGCAATGTTAGCGATAATTTGCTTATAAGTTGATAATTACAAAAAGTAGATACGTATTAGTGGTATCCTTAAGTAATAGTACTGATTGATTAGTATATATATATA
>AWOL01S0005208.1:10379-48442 GCA_000715115.1 Nicotiana otophora
ATTTCTTCAGGAATCTCATAACTAATCAGATCTTGGGTCTCTTCAGGAGATCCCTTCATAATATCATTTTGATCATTTGTCGATTTTCTTTTTCTAGCATTTCGATCCTTAGAACCCAAAGGTCTACCACGCTTCAGGCATGCTTTAGGTTCACTAGCTCTCATGCTAGTAGATGGTCCTACTGGGACATCAATTCGGATAGGCACATTCTCTGCAGGGATATACGACTTAGTTATCCTTTTCAAATCAGTAAATGCGTCTGGTATTTGATTTTCTATATTCTATAAATGGATGATCTTTTGGACCTCCTGATTACATATAGGGGTACGTGGATCAAAGTGAGATAATAATGAAACTTTTCACACAATTTCTCTTTTGATTTCCTTTTTCTCTCCCCCTAATTGTGGGAAATTTATTTCATTAAATCGACAATCTGCAAATCGAGCAGTAAATAAATCTCCGGTCAATGGTTCAAGATAGCGAAAATAGAGGGTGATTCAAACCCAATATATATTCCTAACCTTTTTTGGGAGCCTATCTTACTGCACTATGGTAGTACTACTGGCACATATACAACACATCCAAAAATTCGTAGATGGGTAATATTTGGTTAATGACCAAAAACTAATTATGACGGAGAATATTTATTATAATGTGTTGGTCTGAGATGAATAAGTGATGTTGCATGCAAGATAACATGGCCCCAAACAGTAGTGGGAAATTTTGCTTTCATAAGTAGTGGTCTTACTATCAATTGCAACCGTTTAATAAATGACTCTGCAAGGCCATTTTGAGTATGAACATAAGCTACAGAATGTTCAATTTTTATTCCAACTGATAGACAGTAATTATCAAAAGCTTGAGATGAGAATTCTCCAGCATTAGCAAGGCGAATAGCCTTTATAGGATAATGTGAGAATTGTGCCCTTAATCGAATTATTTCTGCTAATAACTTTGCAAACGCCAGGTTGCAAGATGATAGTAGGCACATATGAGACCATCTTGAAGATGCATCTATTAGGACCATAAAATATCTAAACAACCCACTTGTGGGTGAATAGGTCCACATATATCCCCATGTATACATTCTAAAAAGGCAGGGGACTCAATGCCAACCTTCATTGGTGATGGTCTAGTGATCATTTTGCCTTGATANNGCAAAGATATTCCACGTTCATTTCATTTATCGTCTCAACATGATACCCGTTTCGGCAGATATCCATAAAACTCAACAAGTTTCTTTGGGACTTGGAGGAGAATAATGTATTGTCTATAATAAGTTTTGTTCCATTAGACAGAAATACAGTAGCTCTTCTGGAGCCTTCAATCAAACTTATATTACCAGAAATTATAGAAACATTTGCTTTTTCCTTATGCAAATAAGAAAAGTATTTTTGATCCTTGAATATGGCATGAATTGTTCCACTATCAATTACACAAATATCTTCATGATTGGTCTTTGATCCAACATAATTTGAGGATTATCCATATTCTTCAAAATGACATAAACAAAATAAATATGATAGTAAACATCATTTTCAAAGCATAAATTTTATTTATGTACAACAATTACATAACCATATTATCTACTACAAACAACAAAAATTAAAATATGTACATTTCTACAGATTCACTACCAATCACATGACTTGTTTCTCCTTCCGGGAATGCAAAATAATTAGCTACATCCAAATACATGAAGCCTAAATTATCTTCAGAAATAAAATTTGCTTCAACATTTTTCTCTGTCTTTTTCAGGGAGGCTTGATACAGCTCAACCAAGTGCTCTGGCATACGACATGTACATGACCAGTGCCCTTTTCCTCCACATCTATAGCATGCATTTTCTGGCTTTGCTCCTTGCACCGCTTCATACTTTTGTTCCTTCCTTTTCCACTACTGGTGGTGAGGAGAGTTCTTTGGTGAATTGTTATTACCACGATTAGAGTTTCCTCCCCGACCACGGCCATGACCACGACTGGGGCCACGTCCTCTTCCATGCTTAGCTTGGTGAAAGTTCGTCTCATTCACTTCAGGGAATGGACAAGAACCAGTAGGTTGGCTTTCATGGTTTTTCATTAATAGCCCATTATGTTGCTCGGCTACAAGAAGATGTGAGATAAGTTCAGAATACTTTTTGAATCCCATTTATCGATATTGCTGCAGGAGCATATTCGAGGCATGAAAAGTGGTGAAAGTTTTCTACAACATATCATGATCAGTAATATTGTCACCACATAGTTTCAATTGGGAAATAATTCTGAACATAGCAGAATTATACTCACTGATAGATTTAAAATCTTGTAGCCTTAGATGAGTCCAATCATAACGTGCCTGTGGAAGAACGACCATCTTCAGGTGGTCATATCTATCTTTCAAATTATTCCACAGTATGACTGGATCTTTAACAGTAAGATATTCCATTTTCAGACCCTCATCATGGTGATGGCATAAGAATATCATTGCTTTGGCACGGTCTTGGTTTGATGCCTGATTTTTATCTTTGATAGTGTCTGCCAGACCCATCGCATCAAGATGAATTTCGGTATCAAGCACCCAAGACATGTAGCTTTTGCCCGATATATCCAGGGCTACAAACTCAAGTTTAGAAAGATTTGACATTATTTAGAAAAAGAAAGTTTGTACCTCTGATACTTTCAAAGTATTTTCTCGAGATGGCAGAATCTCATGCTGATAACGTATTATGAAATAAAGACAGTAAAGTAAAGACAAGTATAGAGAGAAACTGATATATTATTCAAACTTCAAACTTATGTACATAATGAACTGAATTCTCCTCTATTTATAGAAGAAAGGAAGCTGCTACTGCAAGCTGCTGTGTAAGCTGCTACTTTAAGCTGTTGTGCCAGATATAGATAATCTTCTACCATGGGTAATATTTATCCATAACAGAGTACCGAAAGGATAAGTTTCTTCAGGAGGATTATTTTCAATGGAGTACTAAATAGATAAACATATTTACGGCGGAGCCTCATATGGATAAGCTTCATCAGGAAGCTTATTTATAATGGAGTACTAAATGAACATCCATAATATAATATATTTATAACAAGGAGAGTAAAATCAAATTCTCTATGTAAATTGATGTCATATTGCCTTTTTTTTATATTCATATTGTAACGACCCGATAGTTCGTTTTGAGCTCTAGTGTGTCGATCAGTGGTTTGAGGCCTTGAGTACCTTCACTTCAGGTATTATGATTTGTACGTGTGGTCGGAATCAAATTTTGGAAAGTTCATAGTTGATTCGGATGGAAAATTCTAATTTCAGAAGCTTTAAGTCGGAAGAATTAACTAAGGTTTGACTTTTGAGTAAACGACCTCGAAATCGGGATTTTAAGGTTCCAATATGTTCGTATGATGATTTCGGACTTGGGCGTATGCTCAAGTTGAGTATCGGGTCACCCTGAAGCATTTCGGCACTTATTGTGAAAAATTAGCATTTTGAAAATTTTAGAATTTCCTAAGTTCGAAGACATGGACAAACATAAAAGAGAGTTATAATTGGTTGAATTGCTAGGGGTAAGAAATTTCATAATTACACTCAAGTTTTTAAAAATATCTTTTGTCAATTTTATTTATTTATTTTCTTTTCTTGAAAAATGCAGCAAACACTAAAGAGGGTGAAAGGTACTATTTGAGATTATTCTCGAATCATGTCAGAGGACCATATTCATTTAAAGAATTACTCACTATTAATGGAAGAACATGTAAGACATTTAAGGAAGTTGCAAAAGAAAGTGCGTAATTAGAATTGAATAACATTATTCCTCGATGCTTATGTGACATAGTTTTCTTCAAAATGTCGTCATCTCTCCGAGATTTGGTTGCATTGTAATTCAATCGACATTAGAGAATTGTACGATGCTAATTATGAATTGTAACGATCCGGCTGGTCGTTTTGAGTATTACAACCTCGTTCCCTCATTTACTGCTCAATTTATGCTTTACATTTGTTATGTAACTTGCCGGGGTGATTAGTTCGGGTCCGGTGAGGTTTTGGGATGATTTGAAACACTTATTTTTAAGGTTTAGAACTTAAGTTGAAAATGTTGACCGGATGTTGACTTATGGGTAACGACCCCGAAGAATTTTTACTAAGGAAATTAAGGTTTTATGGTACCGAGGTAAATCAATTAGTACAAAGGTTGTAAACATTTCTCGCACTGGTGAACAATGCGCTGGTGAGTCAAAGAAAATTTTGGGCAGGAAAATACATTTCTGCGGCCCACTATGCAGCCGCAGAATAACTTTGCGGACCGCATAATGGCTGCAGAGTGAAGCAGTTGAGGCAAGTTTGGAGATCAGGTTTGCGATGCATTATGCGATCGCAGACCAGTTCTGCGGTGCATTATGTGACCGTAGAATAGGTCTGCAGGCTGCATAATGACCGTAGACTCGGTCAGTTTTGCCCAGTTCCGGAGGGCAATTATGCGACCCATTCTGCGGACCGCAGAAGTATTATGCGGTCTCATATGCAAACGCAGATCTGCGTTGGGGCTTCAATTTTTTTAATTTTTGCCCCGACCCTATTTCGATATATTGAGGCAAATGGACTCTTTTGGAGTAGAACTCTAATAGTTTAGAGAGTGGTGAGAGCATCTTAGAGAGAGAAAGTGAAGACCTAGTCAATCGTTCATCAATTCTTGTTCAAGGCTTGAAGATTTCACAAGAATCTTGCTAGGGCTTCAAAGAGGTAAGAATTGCTTTCCCCAATTCTTCAATTTCAAGTTTGGAGTAAAAGATGGAAGATTAAGAGTATGATTCTTGGGTGTAAGAGTATTATTTATACATACATGTACCGATAAGGTTTGTGAAAAGATTGTTGAGTTCAAATGGGTAAAGATTGGGTTGGAAATGGTAGAAATCTTTAAAGACTTTAATTGAAGATTTGAGAGTCGAGTTGATGTCAGAATTGGGTGAAATATGTATGGTTAGATCGTGGTTGGACGGACGTTCATAGTTTGTAATTTTTGTCGGGTTCCAAGGCTTGGGCCTCACGGGCGATTTTTGAGTGCAATTTCGAATTTAGTTGGAAACTTAGTATTTTCATATGGAATTAATTCTTATAATTTGAATTGATTGAATCGAATTAATTGTGACTAGATTCGAGGTGTTCGGAAGCCAATTCGCGAGGCAAAGGCTTATTGGAATAAAGAATTGCTAGGACTGAGGTAAGTAACAGATCTAAATTTGGTTTTGAGTGTATGAAACTCCAGATTATGCGTTATGTGATCAGTTTTGAGCGCACATGCTAGGTGACGGGCGTGTGGGCGTGCACCGTAGGAATTGTGACTTGGTCAAATTCCATAGAACTGTGTATCTGAATAATCTGTTGTTATCTGTACATTCTCCATGTAGTAGAGAAATTGAACCACAAATCATGTTTAGATTATGTGTTGGCACTATAGGGACCCACAGAGGCTGTGTACATGTTGAACTATCTACTTAATTGTTGTTTTGTACTTAGTCACAATTTACTTGTTTATTTTATCTCAGTCTCTATTGTTCATTATTGATACATCATATCATTGTTGTTAGGGCTAATTTCATGCTTTTTTAGAACCCGAGAGACTGAAGAGATTTATGACTGAGTGAGGCCGAGGGCCTGATTATGAGATGTTATATTATAGCACGTTAGTTGTCCGTGCGGATTCAGATATTATACTATAGCACGTGAGTTGTCCGTGTGGATCCAGATATTATACTATAGCACGTGAGTTGTCCGAGCAACACGTGAGATGTCTGTGTGGATCCAGAAATTGATACTGTAGCACATGAGTTGTCCGTGCAGCACGTGAGTTGTCAATGCAGATTATAGCGCTTGGGCTGTAAGAGCCCCTTCAGAGTCTGTACACACTCCAGTGAGCGCAGGTACCTACTGAGTGCGAGTGCTGAGTGATGAGTGAATGAAATGGCTGAGTGAATGTGGTCCTGCGAGGATGCATTTGATTTCATTCTTATTGCACTACAATTGTCATGTATCACTGTGTTGGAAATTTCTGAAAGATATTATCCTGTTTTTCAGTTGAACTTGATATGAAATTACTGTTGAGTTTTAAATGTTGAACATGAAAGCATGCCTAAATCTTATGTTGGAAATTACTGTAATTGGACTCAGCTGTGAAACTTGTTACTACTTTCAGTTATTTATTTAGTATTGTGACTTGCTGAGTTGGTTGTACTCATACTACACCCTGCATTTCGTGTGCAGATCCAGATGTTTTTGGATATAATGGGTGTTGATTCTTCCGCACAATTGATTTTCCGAAGATTCAGAGATAGCTGACGTGTTTCGTAGACCTTGTACTCATATTAAATGCTCATGTACTCAGTGACACCAGATTTTATGAGTGTTAATATTTGTACCTGTGAGATTTCTTCTGCTGAATTTAATTATTGTTTTTTCAAATTTAAAAGATATGTGGTTTATTGAGATTATCGACTTGCCTAGCATTGATATAGGCGCCATCACGACGGGTGAGATTTTGGTCGTGAGAAGTTGGTATCAGAGCCTAGGTTACATAGGTCTCACGAGTCATGAGCAGGTTTAATAGAGTCTTGCGGATCGGTACGGAAACGTCTGTACTTATCTTCGAGAGGCTGCCGAACCCTTAAAAAAATTTCACTTTCTTGTATTCGGTCGTGCGAACTTGTTGATTCCATAAAACTAAAAATTATGTTATTCTATTCTCTCACAGATGGTGAGAACACGTACTACCGAATCGGACGGTCAGCCACTAGTGCCACCTGTTAGGGCCGCGAGAGGTCGGGACCATGGTAGAGGCCAGGACCGAGGTAGAGGTCGAGGTGCCGCTCGTAGAGCAGTTGGAGTAGCACCTATAGCACCACCAGTTGCTCCAGCTCAGGAGCAGATTCCAGATGTAGTTAAATCGCCGGGACCCGCTTAGGCACCAATTGTGCCCATTGAGATTCCTGGCCTATAGAAGGCTTTTACTCATATATTGACAGTTTGCACTAGCCTTGCTCAGGTGGTTTCGGCTCAAGCCGCACCAGTCACTTCTCAGGCCGGGGGAGGTACTCATACCCCTGTTGCTCATACTCCAGAGCAGGTAGTACAGGGACTTCAGATACTGGGGGCACTACCAGCCCAGCTGGCTGCAACTGATCAGGCCCCGGTAATCCATGTTATGGCAGATGATGAGCAGAGGAGACTTGAGAGATTTGGGAGGCTACGACCTCCATCATTTAGCGGTGCTGGGTCAGAGTATGCTTAGGGTTTTCTGGATAAGTGCCAGCGGATGGTTCGGACAACGGGTATTCTGGAGACCAGTGGGGTCTCGTTCACTACTTTTCAGTTTTATGGGATTGCCTTCAGATGGTGGTAGGATTATGAGAGGCGCAGGCTGGTCGGTGCAGTACCACTTACATGGCATGCGTTCTCTATTCTCATTTTGGAGAAGTTCGTGCTGCAGTCTCGTAGGGAGGAGCTGCGCAGATAGTTTGAGCAGCTTCGGCAAGATAGCATGTCTGTGACCCAGTACGAGATGAGGTTTTCTGAATTGGCTTATCACGCAGTTTGGTTGGTTCCCACTGATAGGGATAGGATTAGAAGGTTCATTGATGGCATAACGTATCAGCTACAGTTGCTTATGACTAGAGAGAAGGTATCTGGTTCCACTTTTGACGAGGTGGTTGACATTGCTCGACAGATATAGGTGGTCCGTGGCCATGAGCGTGGTGACAGGGAGGTTAATAAGCCTCGAGGTTCAAGCGGTTTTGGTGGGATACCTTCTGGGGGACAGTCCTACCATATCAGGGGTCGCCCTTATAGTCCCGCTCAGACGACTCGTCCAGCTCATCGTGTTGCATCAGCTAGCCACGATTCTTATAGTGCTCGCTCATGTCAGTCTTCATTCAGTGCACTACCAGCGTAGAGTTCTCATTATTCCTCATCCGCTTAGGCTTCTACAGGTAATTCCTCGAGTAATCAAGAGCAGTAGTTCCATCAGCGGAGGGGTTGTTTCGAGTGCATAGAATTTGATCATTACAAGAGAGATTGTCCTAGTCTATTGAGTGGGGCTCCACAACAGATTTCTCGGCTGACGGTACCATCACCAACAGTTACACCACCAGCCCGGCCAGCTCATAGTGGGGCTTAGCCAGTTAGGGGTCGTCCAAGAGGGGGAGGCCGATTAGGTAGCGGTCAGGCCCGATTCATACTTTTCCTGCCAGGGAAGATGCTGTTGCTTTAGATGCAATAATCACAAGTATTGTCTCAGTGTGCTACAGGGAAGCTTCTATATTATTTGACCCCGGTTCTACTTATTCGTATGTATCATCGTACTTTACTCATTTTTTGGATATGGCATGTGAGTCCTTATTGTCACCCGTACGTGTATCTACGCCGGTGGGCAATACTATTATGGTGGATCATGTGTATCGGTCGTGTGTGATAACTATTGGGGGACTGGAGACTAGAGTTGATCTCTTATTACTTAGTATGGTTGATTTTGATGTAATCCTAGGTATGGATTGGTTGTCCCCATGTCATGCTATTCTGGACTATCACGCAAAAACCATGATATTGGCAATGCCGGGGTTGCCAAAGGTCGAATGGAGAGGTTCTCTGGATTATGTTTTTAGCAGGGTAATTTCTAATTTGAAGGCCCAACGTATGGTGGGGAAGCGGTGTTTGTCATATTTGGCCTTTGTGAGAAATGTTGATGCAAATACTCCTACTGTTGTTTCAGTACCGATCGTGCGAGCCTTTCCAGATGTATTTCCTGTAGACCTGATGGGTATGCCACCTGACAAGGATATTGATTTCGGTATTGACTTGGTGCCGAGCACTCAGCCCATTTCTTTTCCTCCGTATCGTATGGCACCAGCTGAATTGAAAGAATTGAAAGAGCAACTTCAGGTACTTCTTGATAAGGGGTTTATTAGACCTAGAGTGTCACCTTGATTTGCACCGGTTTGGTTTGTGAAAAAGAAAGATGGTACTATGCGGATGTGCATTGATTACAGAAAACTAAAGAAAGTTACAATCAAGAACAAATATCCTTTGCTGCGTATTGATGATTAATTTGACCAACTTCATGGAGCGATTCTCCAAAATTGATTTGCAGGTATCACCAATTGAAAATTCGGGATTCGGATATTCTAAAGATGGCATTCATGACCCGTTATGGTCACCACGAATTTCTCGTGATGTCTTTTGGTCTGACCACCTCCCCAATAACATTTATGCACTTGATGAATAGCATATTCCAGCCGTATCTTGACTCATTTGTAGTGGTATTTATTGATGATATCCCGGTGTACTTATGTAGCCAGGAGGAACATGCACAACACTTGGGTATTGTACTACAGAGGCTGAGAGAGGAGAAACTTTATGCCAATTTTTCTAAGTGTGAGTTCTAGCTTAGTTCGGTGGCATTATTGGGACATATAGTGTCTAGTGAAGGAATTAAGGTAGATCCGAAAAAGATAGAGGCAGTTTAGAGTTGTCCCAGGCCATCTTCAACTACTGAGATTCAAAGTTTTCTCGGCTTGGCCGGTTATTATCGTCGCTTTGTGGAGGGTTTCTCGTCTATTGCATCGTCTATGATAAAATTGACCCAGAAAGGTGCTCCGTTCCGATGGTCGGATGAATGTGAAGAGAGCTTTCTGTAGCTCAAGATATCTTTGACTATCGCCCTAGTATTGGTGTTGCCTACAGGTTCAGGGTCTTATACTGTGTATTGTGATACGTCGCGTATTGGTCTCGGCGCAGTGCTGATGCAAGACGGTAGGGTGATTGCCTATGCGTCCAGACAATTAAAGGTACATGAGAAGAATTATTCGGTCCACGACCTTGAGTTAGTAGCTATTGTTCATGCCTTGAAGATTTGGTGGTGTTATTTGTACGGTGTCCATTGTAAGGTTTATACCGATCACCGCAGTCTACAACATCTGTTTAAACAGAAGGAACTTAATTTGCACCAGCGAAGGTGGTTGGAGTTGCTTAAGGACTATGATATCACCATTCTCTATCATCTCGGAAAGGCCAATGTGATGGCCGATGCCTTGAGTTGTAAGGCGGAGAGTTTGGGCAGCTTAGCATACTTGCCGGTAGCAGAGAGGCTTTTAGCCTTGGATGTTCATGCCTTGTCCAACCAGTTTGTCAGATTGGATATTTTTGAGCTGAGCCGAGCCGAGTTTTGTTTTGTGTGGTTTCTCAGTCTTCTCTTTATGATCGTATTAGAGAACCTCAGTATGATGACCCTCATCTGCTTGTCCTTAAGGACATGGTTCAGCATGGTGATGCCAAGGAAGTCACTTTTGGGGATGACGGTGTATTACGAATGCTGGGCCGGCTATGTGTGCCTAATGTAGATAGTTTGTGTGAGTTGATTCTTCAGGAAGCTCATAGTTTGCGGTACTCCATTCATCCAGGTGCCGCGAAGATGTATCAAAACTTGACGAAGCACTATTGGTAGAGGCAAATAAAGAAAGATATAGCTGGGTTTGTAGCTCGGTGTTTAAAATTTCAGCAGGTGAAGTACGAGCATCAGAGGCCGGGAAAATTGCTTCAGAGACATGAAATTCCGGAGTGGAAGTGGGAGCGTGTTACCATGGACTTCGTAGTTGGGCTCCCACGAACTTTGAGAAAGTTTGATATTGTTTGGGTGATTGTAGATCGGTTCACCAAGTCCGCGCATTTTATTCCAGTTGAGACTATTTAATCTTCGGAGTGGTTGGCTGAGATTTATATCCGTGAGGTTGTTCGCCTACATGGAGTGCTAGTGTCCATCATTTCAGATCGGGGCACGTAGTTTACATCACAGTTTTGGAGGGCAGTACAGCGAGAATTAGGTACACAAGTTCAACTGAGTACATCATTTCACCCTCAAACGGACGGACATTCCGAACACACTTTTTAGATATTAGAAGATATTTTATGCACTTGTGTTATAGATTTTGGAGGTTCTTGGGATCAGTTTCTGTCATTGGCAGAGTTTTCCTATAATAATAGCTACCAATCGGGCATTCATATGGCTCCGTGTGAGGCTTTATATGGGAGATGGTGTCGGTCTTCGATGGGTTGGTTTGAGCCGAGTGAGACTAGTCTATTGGGTATTGATTTGGTTCAGGATGCTTTGGAGAAGGTTTAATTGATTCAGAAGCGGCTTCACACGGCGCAATCTAGATAGAAAAGTTATGCCGACCGGAAGGTCTGTGATGTTGCTTACATGGTTGGGGAGAAGGTTCTTCTTAAGATTTCGCCCATGAAGGGTGTGTTGAGGTTCGGGAAGAAGGGCAAGTTGAGCCCTAGGTATATTGGTCCTTTTGAAATACTTAAGAAGATTCGAGAGGTGGCTTATAAACTTGCATTGCCGCCTAGTCTATCGAGTGTTTCATGTATATATGCTCAAGAAGTATGTCGGGGATCCGTCTCATGTTTTGGATTTCAGCACAGTGCAGTAGGATGGTAATTTGACTTATGATGTGGAGCCGATGGCCATTTTAGACCGGCAGGTTCGAAAGTTGAGATCAAAGAACATAGATTCAGTGAAAGTGCAGTGGAGAGGCCAGCCAGTCGGAGAAGCTACTTGGGAGACTGAGCAGGAGATGTGTAGCAAATATCCACACCTATTTGAGACTCCAGGTATAATTCTAAACCCGTTCGAAGACGAACGTTTGTTTAAGAGAGGGAGCATTGTAACGACCCGGTCGGTCATTTTGAGTATTACAATCCCGTTCCCTCATTTACTGCTCAATGCTTTACATTTGTTATGTGACTTACCGGGGTGATTAGTTCGGGTCCGGTGAGTTTTTGGAATGATTTGGAATACTTAGGTCCAAGGTTTAGAACTTACGTTGAAAAGATTGACCGGATGTTGATTTATGTGTAACAACGCCAGAGAAATTTTGCTAAGGAAATTAAGGTTTTGTGGTGCCGAGGTAGACCAATTAGTACAAAGGTTGTAGAAATTTTTCGCGCTGGTGAACAATGCGCTGGTGAGTAAAAGAAAATTTCAGGCAGGAAAATATATTTCTGTGGCCCACTATGCGGCCGCAGAATCACTCTGCGGACCGTATAATGACCGCAGAATGAAGCAGTTGAGGCAAGTTTGGATATCAGGTTTGCGGTACATTATGCGACCGCAGACCAGTTCTGCGGTGCATTATGCGACCGCAGAACAGGTCTACGGGCCACATAATGACCGCAAACTGGGTCAGTTTTGTTATATCTCGCATTTTCGTACGTTAAAGTTTCGTCGTAAGATAATCAACGTAGACTCAGGGCTGAGATTATTTTTGAGATTATAAGCATTTATGCTATTTATAACAGGCGATAAGTAAGTGTCGTGAAAGTTAAAGGGTAAATGAATCAAAGAAATTCAATTTTGTTGAAGGTTGTCAATTTAGGATAAAATACGGTCTGAGCTATAATAGCCGGTATTTATGGACTAGTGTCGTACAAAGTACCACATGACCATGATAGTAGGGTACATAATGTGTGTTAAAAGTGAGTAGTAGTTTAAGTAATTTGAGATAATTCTTAATTATGTGGATAATTGGGTAATTATTAATTTTTAGTGGGGGATTAACTAATTAATTAAGCATCTCTGGATAAGACTTATGGGCCTCAATGTGGAAGCCTAGGAGATCTTGATCAAATGCCCAAGTAATGACTCTTAATACATGTAAAAGGTGGCACCTTTTAGGAGATTTTTGGTGGCTAAGTCATCCTAAGTGGGGCCCATACTCAAAGATTAAAGAGAACCTCTCTAATTCACAAAATGAAGATGCTCACATCTACTATGTCACGGATGAAGCTTCGGCAAGAAATTTCATACGAGATTATCACATAATAGCAACGTGGTTTGCTACAAAATTCATACAAGACTACTTAGCAACGTGAGAATTTGGGATTCTAAGGGAGTACGGTGCAATCTTTCTCAAGAATATCATACGGATTTATCCCTACTCCGATCTTGCCGTCACGTGTTTTGTCGCGATTGTCGTGTGTTAGAGGGATTGTCAAGAGAACTGACTCAGGTATGTTAAGGCTACCCTTTCTTTCTTTTGGCATGATTCATACAATACAAAAGAAATGAGTAAACGCATAGCTTTCATAAATACCTCTATTCATAGAAGTACTAGGGGTGCCTATGTTCTTGATTCTCCATGTGGATTATTATTATATATTCTGTTCATGGGTCTCAAAAAATTACATAGTCGATAAAGTTTATCCGAAATGCATATTGATCTTATAACATTCCGAGAAATCTTATTAACATATTTATTATGCATCTCATTCATTTATACATGTACATTGACCCATGACCAGATGGCGTTATATACGCGTATATTATATGTATATGGGATATGAAAAAAGGTTATGGCGTTATACAAGCACCACCACCTGATCAGCTGGTATATATTGATGATTTTGCCCACAGTGCCTGAGATGATATGATGGGATGCCCTCAGAGGCTTGATGATGTTATGTACACTTTATACCTATGCATGATATGACATTTATATGCATGTGCATGACATTGTAAATGTTTTAGGATTCACAGAGTTATTTAGACTTACAGCTGGAATTCTTTACTCCATGTTTCTTTTATGTCTTTTATGTACCGATTTTCATTCCTTACATACTCGGTACATTACTCGTACTGACGTCCCTATTGCTTGGGGACGCTGCGTTTCATGTCCGCAGGTGCAGGTAGACAGGCTGACTGTCCCCCTTCGTAGGATCCTTGATCAGCGAGTGTTGGTGTGCTCCATTTGATTCGTAGCTACTTTGAGTTTTGGTATGATGTATTTGTATACATATATGGGTATGACGGGGCACGGTCCCGTCCTTGTACAGTTGTACATTCTATTAGAGGTCTGTAAACAGTCATGTATAGTTTGATAGTATGTGGCCTTTTCGGCTTCCAGTCTTGGATATGTAGTTGTCTATAGTAGCCTTGCGGGCTCGCTCTACCGTATTCCGCATGTATATATATATATATGTCTTTTGGACATGTTTTTCCTCACGTATGCTATTCACGTGATTCAGCCGTTTATTGACAGATGTTATTCATGACCTACCCTTAATTCATGTTTATATCTTGACGCATGCTTAGGGGTGTTCGACAGGTAAAACTCGAGCACTTGTCATGGCCCATCGGTTTGGGTCATGACAAAAGTGGTATTAGAGAAGTTCTGTCCTAGGGTTGTCTACAGACCGTGTCTAGTAGAGTCTTGTTTATGGGTGTGTGTGCACCACACTTATAGACAGGAGGCTACAGGACATATAGGATGTTATCCTCCCTTCTTATCTTAGATCGTGTGATATAAGAATTCATTTTCCTAATGACGTGTTATGCTTTCAGCAATATCGAAGAAGGCTACAGCCACCCAGAAGGGCGAGTCTGTGGTGGATGAGACTACTAGTCGAGCGCCATAAGTTACCAAGGCTCGGGGAGAGTCTCATAGTGAGATTACATCTCAGACTTCACATACCCCGCCCTCTCCAGAGGAGCTACTAGGGTCACCAGATCCAGCGCCTGCCCCTGTACATCTAACTCCTCAACCAGGTGCACCGGGTCAGGAGATGAGAGATGCTATTCAGCTATTAACTCGATTAGTATCTGCACAAGCTCGATGTCAGGAAATAGGTATAGGTCATGCAGATAGGTCCTTCAGTGCGAGGGTTCGTGATTTCATTAATTTGGACCCTCTGGTATTCACTGGAGCAGATCCAAACAAGGACCCTCAGGTATTTATCGATAGGATGTAGAGGACTTAAAGGGTAATGAAGGCCACTGCGACTGAGTCAGTTGAGCTAGCTTCCTATAGACTTTAAGATGTTGCAATTAATTGGTACGAGTCTTGGGAGTTGTCCAGAGGTGAGGATGCCCCTCTAACGGTATGGCAGGAGTTTACCGAGGCTTTTCTTTGTCATTATCTACCACTAGAGCTTAGACGGGCCAGGGTTGATAGGTGCTTGACCCTTCGGCAGGGTAACATGAGTGTTCGGGAGTACATTATTTAGTTTGATTCATTTACCAGGTATGCTCCCACTATTGTATCTAAGATGGAGGATCGGGGTTGGAGCTGCACCTGCTAAATAATTGCATGTTGGTCTCACTTCAGCCAGGCATGGATATTTCTCGTATTCAGGCACACGCTCAGGGTGTAGAGGAGCATAAACAGAAGCAGAGGGCCGATTGTCAGCATGATAGGGGCTAGAGTAAGAGAGCAAGATCTTTGGGTCCTTCTGGTGAGTTTCGAGATGGTCAGAGACAACAATACCCGAGGTATCCAGCCCAGCCATCAACTAGTGCACCCCCTAAGTTTGCCGGTAATAGATTTGATTGTTCCACATATTCCTGGCCTAGTCACAATTCCAGGGCCTCATGTTCTCAGTATAGGGGCGAGTCAAGTCAGATGAGGCCGCCCTTGCCACGATGTGCTTAGTGTGGTAAGCAGCATGTCGGGTAGTTCCATATGGGGTTTTGTGTTTGTTATACTTGTTGTTATCCAGGCGACGTTATGAGGGATTGTCTGACAAGAGGTGATGCAAGCATATTTAAGCCAGCGGGATCTGTAGCTGGTTCGTCATCATCAGTACGTCCCCCTGGGCAAGGTTCACAAGTACCAATCGGTCGTGGTAGAGGCAGAGGTTGGGCATCTAGCTCGAGCGATCCTCAGAACCGCATATATGCATTAGCAGGATGACAGGATCAGGAGTCATCACTTGATGTTGTTACAGGTATATTATCAGTCTCCTCATATGATGTATATGTACTGATTGACCCAGGTTCCACCTTATCATATGTTACTCTGTTGGTTGCTAGTAAGTTTGGTATAAAACTTGAGTTGGTTAACCCTTTTGAGGTGTCCACGCCTGATGGGGATCCAGTGATAGCTAGTCCGGTATATAGAGGTTAAATAGTAGCAGCTCATAGTCGATCTATAGTAGAAGACCTAATCGAGTTAGATATGGTAGAATTTGATGTTATAATAGGTATGGATTGGTTGGCTTCTTGTTATGCCAATGTTAATTGTAGATCAAATATGGTCCGATTCTAATTTCCAGGGGTGCCTGTTGTGGAATGGAAAAGTTATACGGCATCGCCGAGAGGTAAATTTATTTCCTATCTCAAGGCAAGGAAAATGATCTGAAAGGGCTATATTTATCACTTAGTTGGGGTTCACGATATGAAAGTAGAGTCACCAACCATTCAATCTATCCATGTGGTTAATGAGTTTCCTGATATTTTTCCCGATGAGCTTCCAGGTCTTCCGCCAGAGTGAGAATATGAGTTTGCTATTGACATATTACCAGATACTTAGCCAATATCTATTCCTCCCTATAGAATGGCACCCGCAGAGCTGATAGAGTTGAAGGAACAACTAAAGGGATTGCTTGAAAAATGGCTTTATCAGACCTAGTATATCACTGTGGGGAGCACCTGTGTTATTTGTGAGGAAAAAAGATGGTTCCTTGCGGATGTGTATTGATTATAGACAGTGGAATAAGGTGACGATCAAGAATAAGTACTCGCTCCCGAGGATTGATGATTTATTTGATCAGTTGCAAGGTGCCAAGTGTTTCTCGAAGATAAACTTGAGGTACGGGTACCATCAGGTAAGGTTTAGAGAGAAAGATATTTCGAAGACAACATTCAGAACCAGATATGGGCATTTTGAGTTTCGTGTTATGTCATTCAGTTTAACCAATGCCTCGACAGTATTCATGGATTTGATGAACCGTGTTCAAACCCTTTCTAGATCTATTCGTGATTGTATTTATTGATGATATATTGGTATATTCTCATTTCGAAACTGAGCATGCATATAATTTACCTACTGTGCTCAAAGTTCTACAAAAAGGGAAGTTGTATGCAAACTTTTCTAAATGTGAATTATGTAGCTTTCCTTGGGCATATTATGTCGGATGAAGATATCCAGGTTGATAGACAAAAGATTGAGGCAGTAAAGACTTGGCCTAGACCCACGACACCGGCGGAAGTTCGTAGTTTTCTCGGTTTGGCAGGTTATTACAGGAGATTTGTAGAGGGATTTTCTTCCCTTTCATCACCATTGACAAAGTTGACTCAGAAATGAGCTAGGTTTCAATGGACTAATGCTTGCGAACGGAGTTTCCAGGCATTGAAGGACAGATTAACTTCAACACTGATTCTAACACTCCTTGAGGGAACCGATGGTTATGCTATCTATTGTGACGCTTCGGGCATTTGATTGGGTTGTGTACTAATTCAACATAGTAAGATTGTAGCTTATGCTTCTAGATAACTAAGAAAGCACAAGAAAAATTACCCAACCCATGATTTAGAGTTAGCCGTAGTGATTCGTGCACTAAAGATATGGAGGCACTACTTGTATGGCATTCATGTTGATATCTATACAGATCATAAGATCCTTCAGTATATCTTCAAGAAAAAGGAATTGAATTTATGTCAAAGGATATGGTTGGCGCTACTGAAAGACTATGACGTTGATATTTTATATCATCCAGGGAAAGTGAATGTAGTAGCCGATGCCCTCAGCCATAGATCTATGGGTAGCCTATCATATTTACAGCCAGAATAGAGGGGGATAGCCATGAGATTTATTAGCTAGCTAGTCTTGGAGTTCGATTACCGGACTCAGGTGATACCAGAGTTACTATTCAGGGCACGACAACATCCACTTTAGTAACTGAAGTGAAGGAACGCCAGTACGAGGATCCTGTGTTAGCTTATTACAGGGATACAACCCCTCAGAAGGAGAATACACCATTTGAGATTACAGGAGATGGAGTCCTTAGATATCGAGGACGATTATGTATCCCTAATGTTGCAGGGTTGCGACAGGTTATGGGAGAGACTCACTATTCTCGTTATTCTGTCCATCCAGGAGCAACAAAGTTGTATCACGATATCAAGGAAATATATTGGTGGGACGGAATGTAAAAGGATATAGCGGAGTTTGTTGCTCAGTGCCCTAACTGCCAGCAGGTTAAGATTGAGCATCAAAAATCTGATGGATTATTTCATGCTATAGAAATTCCAAGTTGGAAATGAGAAGTAATTAATATCGATTTAATCATAGGCTTACCTCGTACCCAGTGTAAGTTAGATTCTATATGGGTGATTATTGATAGACTTATAAAATCAGCCCATTTTCTTCCTGTTATGACTACATATTCCGCAGAGGATTATGCAAGGCTTTACATTAAGGAGATAGTAGGACTTCATGGTGTCCCTATATCTATTATCTCGGATAAAGGAGCTTAGTTTACAGCCAATTTCTGGAGGTCCTTCCAAAAAGGATTGGGAACTTAGGTAAGTCTTAGTACAACATTTCATCCCCAGACAGAAAGACAAGATGAGCGTACTATTCAGACATTGAAGGATATGTTACGGGCTTGTGTGATAGACTTTAAGGGTAGCTGGGATGATCATCTGCCACTTATTCAGTTCGCGTATAATAATATCTATCATTCCAGTATTCAGATGGCTCTATACGAAACTCTTTATAGGCAGAAGTGTAGGTCGCCTATAGGATAGTTCGATGTTGGAGAAACTAAGTTAGTAGGACCAGAGTTGGTACAATAGGCAATCGAGAAGATTAAGCTTATACATGAAAGGCTATTAGTAGCTCAAAGCCGTCAGAAGTCTTATGCGGATAATTGACGACGAGACTTGGAGTTTCAGGTTGATGATTAGGTATTCCTAAAGGTATCACTGATGATAGGTGCTATGAGGTTCGGTAAGAAATGAAAAATTAGCCCTCGGTACATTGGACCATATAAAATCACGCGCAAGGTAGGCCAGGTAGCATATGAGTTAGACTTGCCTTCTGACTTGGAGTCTGTCCATCCAGTCTTTCATGTGTCTATGCTTCATAAATGTATCAGAGATCCTTCTAGAGTCGTGTCAGTTGACGATGTCCATGTCACAAAGCAGCTATCATATGAAGAAACTCCCATTGCTATGTTAGATAGATAGGTTCGGAGATTGAGGACTAAAGACGTAGCTTCGGTAAAAGTATTTTGGAGAAACAATAATGTGGAAGAAATGACTTGGAAAGCCAAAGAAGACATGATGTCTAGATATCCTCACTTGTTTCCTCTTCCAAAGAAGGATCCGACTGAGACATCACAGCCTTAAGGTACGCGTATGGATTCTTGTGTTATTTATTATCATTCGTCGTGTGAGGCCATTGTCGTTATTGATGATTGTGGTCCTATGTGGCATTGAATTATTGAGTTTTTTTACAGGAAGGATTGATAGTAGTACTGTTACAAAGGAGACTCTACCAAAATTTATATAGATCTCGGTGTGGTTTTGGAATAATTTGGAACACTTAGTTCTAACGTTTAGAACTTAAGTTGAAAAGGTTGACCGGATGTTGAATTATGTGTAACGACCCCAGAGATTTTATGCTAAGGAAATTAAGGTTTTGTGGTGCCAAGGTGGACCAATTAGTACAAAGGTTGCAGAAATTTCTCGCGCTGGTAAACAATGCGCTGATGAGTAAAAGAAATTTTCGGGTAGGAAAATACATTTCTGCTGCCCACTATGCGGCCGCAGAATCACTCTGCGGACAGCATAATGGCAGTAGAGTGAAGCAGTTGAGACAAGTTTGGAGATCAGGTTTGCGGTGAATTATGCTACCGCAGACAAGTTCTGCGGTGCATTATGCAATAGCAGAACAGGTTTGCGGGCAGCATAATAACCGCAGACTGGGTCAGTTTTGTTACATCTCGTGTTTTCGTACGTTAAAGTTTCGTCGTAAGTTAATCGACGTAGACTCGGGGATGAAATTATTTTTGAGGTTATAAGCATTTATGCTATTTATAACAGACGATAATTAAGTGTCGTGAAGGTTAAAGGGTAAATGAATCAAAGAAAATGAGTTTCATTGAATGTTGTCAATTTAGGATAAATTACGGTCCGAGCTATAATACCCGGTATTTATGACTAATGTCATAAAAGGTGCCACATGACCATGATAGTAGGGTACATAAAGTGTGTTAAAAGTGAGTAGTATTTTAATTAATTTGAGATCATTCTTAATTATGTGGATAATTGGGTAATTATTAATTTTTAGTGGGGAATTAACTAATTGATTAAGCATCTTTGGATACGGCTTATGGACCTCAATGTGGCAGCCAAGGAGATCTTGATCAAATGCCCAAGTAATGACTCTTAATACATGTAAAATGTGGCACCTTTTAGGAGATTTTTGATGGCTAAGTCATCCTAAGTGGGGCCCACATCCAAAGATTAAAGATATCCTTTCTAATTCACAAAATGAAGATGCTCACATCTACTAAGTCACGGATGAAGCTTCAGCAAGAAATTTCATACGAGATTATCACATAATAGTGACGTGATTTGCTACAAAATTCATACAAGACTACTTAGCAACGTGAGAATTTGCTATTCTAAGGGAGTACGGCGCAATCTTTCTCAGGAATATTATACGGATTTATCCATACTCCTATCTTTCCGTTACGTGTTTTGTCGCGATTGTTGTGTGTTAGAGGGATTGTCAAGAGAACCGGCTCAAGTATGTTAAGGCTATCCCTTCTGTCTTTTGGCATGATTCATACGATACAAAAGAAACGAGGAAACGCATAGCTTTCATAAATACCTCTATTCATAGAAGTACTAGAGGTGCCTATGTTCTTGATTCCCCATGTGGGTTATTATTATATAGTCTGTTCATGGGTCTCAGAAAAATACGTAGTTGATAAAGTTTATCCGAAAGGCATATTGATCTTATAACATTCTGAGAAATCTTATTAACATATTTCTTATGCATCTCATTCATTTATACATGTACATTGACCCATGACCAGATGGCGTTATAGACACGTATATTATATGTATATGGGATATGGGAAAAGGTTACGACGTTATATACGCACCACCACTTGATCGGCTAGTATATGTTGATGATTTTGCCCACACTGGCCGAGATGATATGATGGGATACCCTCAGAGGCTTGATGATGTTATGTACACTTTATACCTATGCATGACACGACATTTATACGCACGGGCATGACATTGTAAATGTTTCAGGATTCACAAAGTTATTTAGACTTACAGCTGGAATTCTTTACTCCATGTTTCTTTTATGTACTGATTTTCATGCCTTACATACTCGGTACATTACTCGTACTGACGTCCCTTTTTTTGGGGATGCTGCGTTTCATACCCGTAGGTACAGGTAGATAGGCTGACGGTCTCCCTTCTTAGGATCCTTGATCAGCGAGTATTGGTGTGCTCCATTTGATTCGGAGTTGCTTTGAGTTTTGGTATGATGTGTTGGTATACATATATGGGTATGACGGGGCCCGATCCCATCCTTGTACAGCTGTACATTCTATTAGAGGTCTATAGACAGTCATGTATAGTTGGATACTATGTGGCCTTGTCGGCTTCCAGTCTTGGATATGTAGTTGTCTATAGTAGCTTTGTCGGCTCGCCCTACCATGTTCCGCATATATATGTATATATGTCTTTTGGACATGTTTTTCCTCACGTATGTTATTCACGTGATTCAGCAGTTTATTGATAGATAATTTTCCTCACGTATATATGTCTGTTGTTATCTGTACATTCTCCATGTATTAGAGAACTTGAATCACAAATTATGTTTAGATTATGTGTTGGCACTATAGGGACCCACAGAAGTCGTGTACATGTTGAACTATCTGCTTAATTGTTGTTTTGTACTCAGTCATAGTTTACTTATTTATTTTATCTCAGTTTCTATTGTTCATTATTGATGCATAATATCATTGTTGTTTTGGGCTGATTTCATGATTTTTGAGAGCCCGAAAGACTGGAGTGATTTATGACTAAGTGAAGCCGAGGGCATGATTGTGAGATGTTATATTATAACACGTGAGTTGTCCGTGTGGATCCAGATATTATACTATAGCACGTGAGTTGTCCGTGCAGCACATGAGTTATCCGTGCAGATTCAGATATTAATACTGTAGCACGTGAGTTGTTCATGCAGATTATAGCGCTTGGGCTGTAGGATCCCCTCCGGAGTCTGTACACACCCCCAGTGCGCGCAGGTACCTACTGAGTGCAAATGCTAAGTGCTGAGTGAATGAAATGGTTGTGTGACTGTGGTCCCGGGAGGATGCATTTGATTTCATTCTTATTGCACTACAATTGTCATGTATCATTGTGTTGGAAATTTATGAAATATATTATCCTTTTTTCAGTCGAACATGATATGAAATTACTGTTGAGTTATAAATGTTAAACATGAAAGCATGCCTAAATCTTATGTTGGAAATTCTTGTAATTGGACTCAGCTGTGAAGCTCGTCACTACTTTCAGTTCTTTATTTAGTATTGTTACTTGCTGAGTTGGTTGTACGCATACTACACCATACACTTCATGTGTAGATCCAGGTGTTCCCGGACATAATGGGTGTTGATTCTTTCGCACAGTTAATTTTCTGGAGATTCAGAGGTAGCTGTCGTGTTTCGCAAACCTTGTTTCTCCTTCCCTATCTCGTGGTTTACTGTATTTGGTATCAAACTATTATAGCCCATGTTTTCCAAACTTGTATTCATATTAGATGCTCATGTACTCAGTGACACCGGGTTTTGGGAGTGTTTATATTTGTACTTGTGAGATTGCTTCCGCTGAATTTAATTATTGTGTTTTCAAATTTAAAAGATATATGGTTTATTAAGATTGTCGTCTTGCCTAGTATTTAGATAGGTGCCATCACGATGGGTGAGATTTTGGGTCGTGACGTGAATATATGTCGGACAACTGTAGTGTAACACCTCGGAAATATTCAAACTTAAGCGTTATTAAGAAAGTATATTATTTTGTATGCATACGAGGACTATTAATATGATGGATATCAATTGGATATGATAATATGTGTACGAAGCATATTATAAGTTGTGTGGGGTCTAAGGTGAGCCTTAAGTGCAAGTCAAGTTGGAAATTTCATGATAGACTAAAGTTTCAAATGAGTACCACAAGACCAAACTTTGAATACTCATATCTAAATATATATATAAGGAGTTATGTGATGTATGACCTATCAAATTAAATTTCTTCTAGTCTAGTTTATAACACTTAAAACCGTTTGTCATTTGGACACTCCTACAAGAGGTTATGACAAATTACTAAAGGCTGGCAGAAGGCAATTCTACAGGCCGCAGAAGTGGTTATGCGACCGCAAAATGGTCGCAAACCTGTCCAGTGAAGCCCATTTCTGGGCATCAGTTTTGTGGTGCATTGTACGACCCGCATACCAATTGTGCAGTCGATTATGCGACCGCAGATCTGAGTTCAGAGGGTTAATTTTCCTATTTTCATAACCCGACCCCATTTTGATAAATAGCCTTTGAGACTTATTTTGGGGTATTTTGCTAAGGGTTTTAGAGAGAGGTAAGAGCATTTTAGAGAGATAAGGAGGGAACCTAATATTCTAATTATCCAATCTTGGACCAATCTTCAAGAATCAAGGAATGGGTTCACCTTTGTTATGGTTCACAGAAAATCTTCCTAATTATGGTTCACTAAAAATCATGAATCAAGGAATCAAGAATCAATCTATTTGTTATGGTTCACTGAAAATCAAGAACCAAGGAATGCTCAAATAAGCTGAAACCATGAAAACTTCCTAATTATGGTTCACTTTTGTTATGTTTCTAAATAGATTGAAGTTGCTAGGATTTTCGGAACCTCGTAGTAATGTAAGGAAGGATCAAGAAATATTTGAGCCGTCCGGAGGTCAATTCACGTGAGAAAGCTATTTTGGACTATCGGCCGAACTTCAAAAGGTAAGTATCTTGCCTAACCTTAAGTGGGGGAATTACCCCTTAGGCATTTAGTCTTATGTGGAAATTGTGTAATTGAAAATCATGTACGAGAGGTGATGAATACGTACTTGGTTTAGATGTGCAAATTATATCGGTTGAAATTTGTAGATGCCCTTATGTACTAAATTAGAAAATCGTTGGAACTTAGTAAATCCTTGATTTGCCATGCCCCATTCCTTGTTTATCGAGTTTGTATTTTATATGATAATTTGGTGTGATTACCACTTGAATTTTTATATGAATTCCTTGTGTTTGTTGATTTGATATTTCTTGGAAATAATCACATTATGGATTTTTCATCTGCAAATAATTAATTAATTAAGTTTAAATTGAGGCGTATATATATTTATCTAAAATTTGGATTAAAGAAGGCGTTGTCCTGTGATGAGTTATTTTCCCATCCTTGTGGTTGTTTTTGAAATTTTATATACATTGTGTTGAGCCGTGGACTACCTGTTGTGAAATTAATTGACTTTATTGTACCTTTGGAATGGTTGTGGCTTACGGGAAATTTGTAAATATGAGTTGATGATGTTGTGCTGTTGTGATAATATTCTGTGTGAATTATTGTGCGATATGAGTTACTATTAAGTGGTGTATAAGGGTGTCATTCCATTGTTAACATTATGTGGGCATAAGGGTGGCATTTCACTGTTGTTATGTGTGTTGAGATATTGTCCGGGCAGAGTGATAAGGGAGGCTATTATAGGAGCGATAAGGGTGGCTATAGGAGAGATAAATGAGGCTATAGGAGCGATAAGGGTGGCTATTGATATTGTCAGGGCGGAGGGATAAGGGAGGCTATTATATGAGCAATAAGGGTTGCCATTGTCAGGGATGATATGTGATGATGTGGAGGTTATTATGTTGATGATTTTTATATGATGATGTGGGATTATGGTGTTGATGATTCTTGTGTAATATTGTGATTCTCCTTGTGTTTATTATTATATCTTATGCAACTTGTCTTGTTGTTTCGGTAAACTTAATAATAGTCAGATCCATGTTGAAATTGTGAGCCTGTGGCGATTGCCGGGCGGATTATGTTATGGGCACGTGTTTTGTCCGTGCAGATGTGATATGAAATATGGGCACGAGGTGCCGCCGAAATATGATGATTATGATATTGGCACGTGAACTATCTGTGCAGTTGTAATATGATCTGCGGGCACGAGGTGCGGGACTAAATAATAATTATATTATTGGCATGTGAGTTATCCGTGAAGTTATGATAGAAATATGTGCACGAGGTGCCGTGAAAATGTAAAAATGGGCTGAGACCCGTGCTACGAAAATATGAAAGTGGGCTGAGACCCGAATTTTATGATTATGAAATGAGGTGTTATAGAGTGACTTTTATTTGAAAGAAGTATATTCGAAAGACATTTGTTTGAAATAAGTATATTCGAAAAATATTTATTTGAAAGAAGTACATTTGAAATAAATATATTCGGAAGGTATTTATTCGAAAGAATTATATGTGAAAGATTTATATTTGAAGGACATATTTAATTGATTGTACTTTTGTTCCTTATTCGTTTGACTAATAATTATGGTGTTCTTGTTGCCTTGTTGTTTATATCTCTGGTTGATTATGTTGCTATTATTTTCTAGTACTATTATATACTGCGATATTGCACATGTTATTTGACTAGTGAGTGTCTTGACTGTACCTCGTCACTACTCCATCGAGGTTAGTCTTGATACTTACTGGGTACCGACCATGGTGTACTCATACTATACTTCTGCACATTTTTATACAGAGCCAGGTATTGGAGATATCGGATTCGAGAAGAGTTAGTGTGTTTATAGCAAAGATTCAAGGTAGAGTTACTTGGTCGTCGCAGTCCCTTCGAGTCTTTATACTTTATTGTACTGTTAACTCTTACTCGAACAATATTGTATATTCGATCCTTGAGATCATTACATGTATTCAGTTAGAGTTCGTGACTCAGTATTACCAGTTTTGGGAGGTTGTTATAATATTTCCGTTGTGGGTTTCGATTATTAAAAAAATGGCTTGAAATGAAATTGAAATCGGCTTACCTAGTCTTAGAGACTAAGTGCCATCACGACGTCTGAGGTGGGATTTTGGGTCATGACAAGTTGGTATCAGTGCTCTAGGTTCATAGGTTCTACGAGTCACGAACGAGTTTATTAGAGTCTTACGGATCGGTACAGAGACGTCTATACTTATCTTCGAGAGGCTACATAATTGTTAGGAAATTTCCACTTCTATCATTTTTTGTTGTGCGAAATTTGTTGAATTTGGAATTTGAGCTTTTGCATCTCTATTTTCTCATAGATGGTGAGGACACGTGCTACCGGGTCAGCTGAGCAGACACCCGCACATACATGTTAGGGCCGCAAGAGACCAGGGCCGAGGTAGAGGCCGAGGAAAGGCATGTGCCGTGACTAGAGCACCTTTTAGAGCAGCAGTTGAGGAGCCGCCAGTAGCTCCAGTTGGGGGACAGGTACCAGAAGCACCTGTTGTTACCCTCGGACTTCAGGAGACTTTAGCACGGTTCTTGAATATGTTTGGTACATTAACTCAGGCGGGATTGATCTCTGTTGCACCAAATATTGCACAGATTGGGGGAGTAACTCAGAATCCTACCGCATGTGCTTCAGAACAACAAGTTCATAATGGTCAAGTTCCGGGTATAGTACCGGTACATCATGTTATTCTGGTTCAGCCTGAGGTCAGGCCAGAGGCATCAAAAGAAGAACAAAAGAGACTTGAGAGATTTAAGAGGTATAGTCCACCTACCTTCAATGGCACAGCTACTAAGGATGCCCAAGGATTTCTAGAAAAATATCACTGTATTCTCTGCACCATGGGTATTGTGGTGGTGAGTGGAGTTGCCTTTACTACATTTCAATTGTCAGGAGCAGTGTATTGATGGTGGCAAGCTTATGAAGAGGGCAGACCAACCGATGCAACACCACCAACTTGGACTCAGTTTTCAAAAATGTTTTTGAAAGAGTTTGTTCCCCAGACTCTACGGGATGCATGGGTGCATAGAGCTTGAACGGTTGTGTCAGGGTACCATGCCGGTGTGAGAATATGCTATCATGTTCCGTGAGTTATCCCGACATGCACCTATCTTAGTTCCTACAGTCAAAGAGAGAGTCCGCAGATTTATTGAAGGGCTCGATTATGATTTTAAAATAAGCATGGCTCGAGAATTGCCAACTGGCATTCTATTTAAGCAAGTAGTAGAGATTGCCAGGATGTTAGAACGTGTTCGAAGTGAGGAAAATGAATCTAAAGAGACCAAAAGGTCTCGAAGCTCTGGAGGGTTCAGTTGATTTTACTCTTCATCTATGCCCCATTATGGCGGAGGCTCGAGCAGTCGGCCAGCTCAACCCGCACATCATATTACTCGGGGTACTCCAGTAAGTTCTTATAGTACACCACTGGCACGAGGTTCTTATAGTGATTATTCCAGATATCTGGCACAGACTCAATATGAGCAGCCGCGACCTCAGAGGGGTTTTTATGAGTGCGGTGATACTAGGCACATCGTGAGAGATTGTCCCAGACTTGGGAGGGGTGGATTTCATCAGAACACTCAGGCTACAGGCGTATTCCAGTTAATACTCCATGTGCACAGCTAATTAGGGATGGATGACACATGGGTAGGGGTGACCTAGAGGGGGAGGCCCAGCCCGTTGATATATTTACTATGGCGTGGCTGAGGCCACCACACCAGATGGTGTCGTTAAAGGTACAATCCCGATTTGTTATAAAGGGATATTTCTATTAATTTGATTCGGTTCTGAATATTGAGGAGAGTCTTCCTATTATGCTCCACTTATACATGAGCTTCATAATTTTGTGTCATACTTATATATTTATCTCTATTGGGAGATTTGATGATGTTAGCCCGTGTCTATCATTTTTATTTTTGTACATGATTAAGGGCTATAAGTCCAAAAGTGACTTTCTATTACTCACTACAGTGGGTTTTTATGTGATTTCAGAATAATTAATCTCAATTTTATGAATTATATGCCCTATTGGTATGGGGTTCATTATGTGTTGTGAAAATTATTTACGGAATTTATTAAAAAGAAGAAAGAAAGGGAATGGAAAATTTCAGTTGGCACAATGTGCAAAATACCTGTGATTCAGAGTTGAGGACGAGATCCTCACATTTTTATATGGTGTGAAATATTTAAACCGGGCTACAAGCTGCGGTGGAAGTTATATAATGGTGAACAATTTATGAGTTTAAATTCTCCCTTTGTGAAATTAAATTTGTACTATAGTATTAATAGGGAGTCATGCCTATTAGGCTTATTTGATAATTTTGTATATATTGTATGTGCATATTTGGCCTTTTTTGTGCTGTAAATATTGAGTTTTAGCCTATGAGATGAGTGCCCAGGTGGCGTTAAATGTGACTCGTTAATTCGGGTAAATAATTATGAGGTCTTCATGCCTCACGTGTTGTTGTCAGTGTTGTGAAAATTTTGAAACGAGATTTTGGTTAATATAAGATTAATTGAGGATGTTAGAATTAATTATAAACATTTATTATGACCAGAGATGTGATTATGGACATACGTATAATGTGTGTGTCGACACAAAATTGCTACCGCCGGTTGAGACTAACACAGTGCGTTAATATGGGAAATTAGGCCTTCTAAAATCTGAAGGAAATGGGCCAAACTATGGGCATGATGTTTCCCCCATCATGGTCCTCCATATACCCGGTGTTTCATGTGCCTATGTCTAAGAAAGTAGCTGGAAATCCTTTATCTATTGTTCTGGTGGAAGCTAGTGGAGGTGAAGTTAATGGATAGTTAGCTTACGAGAGGTACCTAATAGTCATCCTTGTTAGATAAGTCCGAAAGTTGGGATTGCCTACGTTAATATGTTATGGCAAAGTTTGTAAGTCGAGAAGGTCACCTTGAAGGCCGAAAGTGTTGTGAAAAGAAACTATTTTCGCTTGATTGTATAGAAATTGGTTTTGATTTGAAAGGTACTTTCTAGGTGTTATGATTTAAAAATGTGCAGTTCATGTCCAGACATCACTCTTGATCATATAATGCCGGTAATGTTGAGATTAGTGTTGTTGATATACACTGTGATACTTTGTCGAATTGTGGATGTGTTGATAGGGTGATTTTGGTGATTTTCTGGCAGGTGGATAGGTCCAGTTACAGGGAAAACTCTGCCGAAATGTTTAAGAATTTGTAAAGATAGCCAAATTTTAAGGGCCATAAGTAAGTTGAGATTTTGGATAGGAAATATAAGACCCATAAAGTCATAAGTGCCTATGAATAATGGTTGGAGGTAAAAGGATGGTAACTCTATTATTAGAAGTGACTTTTAAAATATTCGAGGACGAATGTTCTTAAATGGGGGAGAATGTAACACCCCGAAAAAATTCGAAGTACTTAAGCACTATTAAGAAAGTTGATATGCGCTAATTATATTGTTTTGTGTGCAGACGAGGACTATTAATATGATGGATATCAATTGGATATCAATTGGAAGTAAAAAATGCATATTATAAGTGGTGTGGGGGTCTAAGGTGAGCCATAAGTCTAAGTCAAGTTGGGAATTTCATGATAGACTAAAGTTTCACATAGGCACGCACAAGACCAAACTTTGGATGAGCATATCTAAATATATATATAAAGTGTTATGTGATGTATGACCTATAAAATTAAATCTCTTCGAGTCTAGTTTCTAAAGCTACAAATCGTTCGTCATTTGCACACTCCTACAAGAAGTTATGACCAAATTACTAAAGGCTGGCAGAATGCAATTTTGCGGCCAATTCTACGACCACAGAATCATTCTGCGGGCAGCATAAGTGGTTATGCGACCGCAAAAATGGTCGCAGACCTCTCCAGTGAAGCCCATTTCTAGGCATCAACTTTGCAGTGCATTGTGCGGCCCGCATACCAATTGTGCGGTCCATTATGCAACCGTAGACATGAATTTGGAGGGTTAATTTTTCTATTTTCATAACCCAACCCCATTTTGATAAATAGTCTTTGGGGCTTATTTTGGGATGTTTTTCTAAGGGTTTTAGAGAGAGGTAAGAGAATTTTAGAGAGAGAAGGAGGGAACCTAACATTCTAATCATCAAATCTTGCACCAATCTTCAAGAATCAAGGAAGTCAATAACAAGATCTTCATCTAAGAGGTAAGATTCAAACACCTAGTCTTCAATTTCGAGTTTGGGGTAAAAGATGGGTGATTGGGAGTATGATTCTTGGGCGTAAGAGTATTATGCATATATGCTTTTACCAATAAGGTTTGTGGGAAGATTGTTGAGCTCAAATAAGTAAGGATTGAGTTGTGGAGTGAAGGAAATCTTGTATAAGAACCTTGTAACCAAATTTGCACACCTAGTGTTTCATGAAATGCTCAAATGAGCTGAAACCATGAAAATCTTCCTAATTATGGTTCACTTTTGTTATGTTTCTAAATAGATTGAAGTTGCTAGGATTTCCGGAACCTCGTAGTAATGTAAGGAATGCTCAAGAAATATTAGAGCCGTCCGGAGGTCAATTCAAGTGAAAAAACTATTTTGGAATATCGGCCTAACTTCAAAAAAGTGAGTATCTTGCCAAACCTTGAGTGGGGGAATTACCCCTTAGGCATTGAGTCTTATGTGGAAATTGTATAATTGAAAACCATGTACGCGAGGTGACGAGTACGTACTTGGTTTAGATTTCAAATTATATCGGTTAAAATTAGTAGACGCCCTTATGTACTAAATTGGAAAATCGTTGGAACTTAGTAAATCCTTGATTTGTCATGCCTCATTCCTTGTATGTCGAGTTTGTATTTTATATGCTAATTTGGTGTGATTGCCATTTAGATTTTTATGTGAATTCTGGGTGCTTGTTGATTTGATATTTCTTGGAAATAATCACATTATGGATTTTTCATCTGCAAATAATTAATTAATTAAGTTTAAATTGAGGCGTTTATATATTTATCTAAAATTTGGATTAAAGAAGGTGTTGTCCTACGAGGAGTTATTTTCTCATTCTTGTGGTTGTTTTTGAGATTTTATATACATTGTGTTGAGCAGTGGACTACCTGTTGTGAAATTAATTGACTTTATTGTACCTTTGGAATGGTTGTGGCCTACGGGAAATTTGTAAATACGAGTTGATGATGTTGTGTTGTTGTGATAATATTATGTGTGAATTATTAAGCAATATGGGTTACTGTTAAGTGGCGTATAAGGGTGGTATTCCATTGTTGACATTATGTGGGCATAAGGGTGGCATTTCACTGTTGTTATATGTGTTGGGTATTGTCTGGGCAGAGTAATAAGGGAGGCTATTATAGGAGCGATAAGGGAGGCTATAGGAGCAATAATGGTGGCTATTGATATTGTTAGGTTAGAGGGATAAGGAAGGCTATTATAGGAGCAATAAGGGTGGCTATAGGAGAGTTAAGGGTGTCTAGGGATGATATGTGATGGCGTGGGGTTATTATGTTGAAGATTTTTATATGATGATGTGGGATTATGGTGTTGATGATTCTTGTGTAATGTTGTGATTCTCCTTGTGTTTATTATTATTATATCTTGTGCAACTTGTCTTGTTGTTTCGGTAAACTTGATAATAGTCAGATCCATGTTGAAATTGTGAGCCTGTGGCGATTGCCGGGCGGATTATATTATTGGCACGTGATTTGTCCGTGAAGATGTGATATAAAATGTGGGTACTAGGTACCGCAGAAATATGATGATTATGATATTGGCACGTGAACTGTCTGTGCAGTTGTGATATGATCTGCGGGCACGAGGTGCATGACTAAATAATAATTATATTATTGGCATGTGAGTTGTCCGTGAAGTTATGATAGAAATATGTGCATGAGGTGCCGTGAAAATGTGAAAATGGGCTGAGACCCGTGCTACGAAAATATAAAAGTTGACTGAGACCCGTGTTTTATGATTATGAAATGAGGTGTTATAGAGTGACTTTTATTTGAAAGAAGTATATTCGAAAGACATTTGTTTGAAATAAGTATATTCGAAAAATATTTATTTGAAAGAAGTATATTCGAAAGATATTTATTTGAAAGAAATATATTCGGAAGGTATTTATTCGAAAGAATTATATGTGAAAGATTTATATTTGAAGGACATGTTTAATTGGTTATACTTTTGTTCCTTATTCGTTTGAGTAATAATTATGGTGTTCTTGTTGCCTTGTTGTTTATATCCCTAGTTGATTTTGTTGATATTATTGCTAGTTATTTTCCAGTACTACTGTATACTGCTCTATTACACAGGTTATTTGATTAATGAGTTTCTTGATTGTACCTCGTCACTACTCCACCGAGGTTAGTCTTGATACTTACTGGGTACCGACCGTGGTGTACTCATACTATACTTCTGCACATTTTTGTGTAGAGCCAGGTATTGGAGATATCAGACTCGAGAAGAGTTAGTGTGTTTATCGCAAGGATTTAAGGTAGAGTTGCTTGGTCATCCCAGTCCCTTGGGAATTTTCTATTTTATTGTACTATTAACTCTTATTCGAACATTATTGTATATTCGATCGTTGAGATCATTACATGTATTCAGTTAGAGTTCATAACTCAGTATTACCAGTTTTGGGAGGTTATAATATTTTCGCTGTGGGTTTCGATTATCAAAAATATGGCTTGAAATAAAATTGAAATCGGTCGCCTGAGGTGGGATTTTGGGTCGTGACATTTAGAAGGATATATGATAGCTCATCTCATACTCAATTACAATGCACTCTAAAGAGCATTAATTATTTTCTAGAGAACACGGATAAGAGTGCTAAAAGATATGATTTACCAAAACTTGATTAGGACCAAGATGATAATGTTGCATCAAAATACTGAGAAATTATTGAAGAAAAGTCCATACAAGTGCCTTAGGAAAATGTTAATGCACAATCAAAGCTAAAATCGTGAACAAGAGCAAGCTTTCAATATTACATTACAAAGAGTCAATTCTGATAGAGGGGTATTATTCTTTTATAGATAGCCCCAAAGGATCTAAAAATACTCCTATATCGTACATTATTTGCAAATATTAGATCAAGAGCCACGATAGCACTAATGACAATAATTTTACCAGGGGTCATACAATTCACTGTAAATTCGACATAGTTCTTTAAACAACTGAAACAACCATCCCAAATATATCAAGCAGAGTGGTGGTGTTAAATTAATAAGGAAAGCAAATATAATAATATGGGATAAAGCGTTAGAAGTTCGAAATAGTTGACATGAAATTTAGAGATATAATGGATGTCGATGAACCGTTTGATGAAAAAGTAATAATTCTTTTAGGTAATTTCTGTCATTACCAGTAATTTCAAAATCGACGAGAGCAAAGACTATAAATGCTAGTGTCACGACCCAAAATTCCACCACAGGTGTCGTGATGGCACCTAGTCTCTAAGACTAGGTAAGCCGATTTCAGTTACAATTTGATGCCATTGTTTTTAATTAAATAGGTAATCAAAACTAACAGCGGAACAAATATGAATATACAACCTCCTAAGATTGGTAGTACTGAGTCACAAACTCTAACTGAAAACATAGAATGATCACGAGGACTGAATATACAATATTGTTTGATTAACAATTAACAATACAATGAAATGAAAAGACTCCAAGGGACTGCGACGACCAAGCAGCTCTACCTTGAATCCTTATGATCCCGCTTTAACTCTGCTCAAGTCCGATATCTCCAATTCTTGGCTCTGCACAAAAATGTGCAGAAGTATAGTATGAGTACACCACAGTCGGTACCCAGTAAATATCAAGACTAACCTCAGTGGAGTAGAGACGAGGTACAGTCAAGACACTCACTAGTCTAATAATCGGTGCAATATAATATACAAGATAATAGGAAATAAATAACAATAAGAGTAACACAAATCAACCAATGATATGCCGGCATGGAAATAAGAACCCTATTAATATTACTCAACAAATAATAAATACAAGTACACCCAAGTAAATCAAGTTCTTCAAATAAATATCTTTCACATATAATCTCTTCCATATACCTCTCTTCCAAATATAATTTTCTCAAATAAATATCTTTCAAATATAATTCTTTCAATAACTCCTTTTCAAATATAATTTCCTCAAATAATATCTTTCAAATACAATTCCTTCAAATACTACTTTAAAATAAAATTCTTCCAAATAAATATTTTGAATATAATTCTTTCAATTACAACTCACCATGTGACACCTTATTTCATAATCATAAAAATACGGGTCTCGACCCTTTTCATATTTTCATGGCACTTCGTGCCCATAATTAAATCATCATATTTTTCCGGCACATCGTGCCCATTTTTCATATCACATCTGCACGAACAATTCACGTGCCAAATATCATTATCATTTAATCGCAACACCTCCTGCCCTCATTTCATATCATAACTGCACTGACCATTCACGTGCCAATATCCTCATTATTCACTCACGACACCTTGTGCCCACATTTCATTTTATAATCTGCATGGCAATAGCCACAGGCTCCCAATTTCAACATAGATCAGTTTGTTATCAATTTACCAATAACAAGACAAATTGCACAAGATATAAAAATAAACATAAGAAAATCACAACATCACATGAAAATCACCAACACCACAACTCCACATCATCACATATCGTCCCTGACAATAGCTACCCTTATCTCTCATATAGCCACACTTATCGCTCCTATAGCCACCCTTATCGCTCCGCCCAGACAATATCAATTGCCACCCTTATCGCTCCATCCAGACAATATCAATAGCCACCTTTATCGCTCCTATTGCCACCCTTATTGCTCTTATAGCCACCCTTATTGCTCCGCCCAGATAATATTCCAACAAACACAACAACAGTGAAATGCCACCCTTATACCCACATAATATCAACGGTGAAATGCCACCCTTATCTACCCAAAATAATAACTCACACAATACAATAATTTACACGGGAAATTATCACGACAACACCACAAAATCAATTCATATCACAATTTGGCAAATGGCCACAATCAAAGTTCCAAAGATACAACCAAATCAATTAATTTCACAACAATAGTCGAAGCTCCACACAATGTGTATATCACCACGAAATAATTAACTGAGATAGAAATTATTCAACATAAAGAAAAGCCTTCATTAATCTAAATTTAGATAATTATATTAACACATCTTCTTAAGCTTGCTTAATTAATTATTTGCAGAGGAAAAATCCATAATGAGATTAAATTCCAAGAAATATCAAACCAACAAACTCACGGAATTACATAAATATTCAAATAACAATCACATAAAATTGTCATATAAAAATAAAAGTTGAACCAACAAGGATTTAGGCATGGCAAATGGATGATTAAATAAATGCCAACAATTATCCAATTTACTACACAATATGCCTAAGACTTAAACCCAATATGTTTTGTACGTATGAGCCCGAGTAGGTACTCGTCACCTTGCGTACACGGCTTTTCACATTTCACAAACGGCACATAAGGCTCGATGCCTAAGGGGAAATTCCCCCACTCGAGGTTAAGCAAGACACTTACCTTTTTGAAGTTAGGACGATATTCCAAAATAGTCTTCTTTCTTGAATTGACCTCCGGACAGCTCAAATCTATCCCAATTAATTGTACAAATTCATTAAACTTCATCGGAAACAATTCTGGATAATAATACGTCGACTTAAACATTTATTCTAAAAAGTCAACAAAAGTCAATGCGGGGCTCGCCTCTCGAGACCCGACATAAATTTTATGAAATCCGAACACCCATTCCGTTACGAGTTCAACCATACCAATTTTATCGAATTCCAATAACAAATCGATCTCCAAATCTTAAATTTAAACCAAGAGGGTTTTCACAATTTTTCCAACTAAAATCACCGATTAAATGTTAAAAATAACTATGGATTCGGGTAATTTAACCAATATTGAGTTAATGTGATGACCCAAAAAGTCATCTTTAAATTTAATAAGTAATTATATGTTCTAAGACCTCAAAGAGTACCATTTATCATTCCTCGACTTGCGTGCGTAGTCCGTAAAATTTTTTCGGAAAGGTTTTATGTGAAAAATGGATTAAAATGGGAAATAGAGCTTCGAAACTCAACTAAGTTGACTTTGGTCAATATTTTTAGCAAACGGACCCAGATCAGTATTTTGACAATTTTGGTAGGTCCGTATCGTGTTTTGGGACTTGGGCGTATACCCGGAATCTAATTCCGAGGTCCCTAGCCCGAGATATGAAATTTTGATGAAAAATTAAAACCTTGAAAGCTTAATGATTTCTAAGAAATTACTAATGTTTGATTTATTGACCTCGGGTACGTATTTTGGTTCCGGAGTCCGGTATAGGTCCACTATAATATTTATGACTTGTCTGCCCAATTTGGTGAGAATCGAAGTTGATTTGACATGATTCGGACGTCCGATTGTGAAAATATAAGTTTTAAAGTATTCTTGAAAACTTCCTTTGAGTTGGTGTGCGATTCGTAGTTCTAGGTGGTATTTTGGCGATTTGATCGCGCGAGCAAGTTCGTATGATATTTTAGAACTTGGGTACATGTTTGGTTTGGAGCCCCTAGGGCTCGAGTTGATTTCGGGTGGTTAACGGATCATTGTTGGACTTAAGAAAACTGTAGAAATCTGCTTCTGGTTTCCTTCTTCGCGTTTGTGAAGGGAGTCCCGCGTTCGCGAAGAGGAAATATGGACTGGCACTTTTTGTGCTTCGCGTTTGCGACTAAGGGAACGCGTTCGCGAAGGGTCGAGGTGCAAAGCTTCGCGTTCACGATCGAATCCCCGCGTTCGCGAAGGGAAAGAGGCTGGCTAGGAAAATTAGCCTACGCGTTCGCGAAGGGCATCTCGTGTTCGCAAAGGCCAAGCCAGGAAAGCATCATGTTCGCGAGGTAGCCCTCGCGTTCATGAAGAGTAAAATTGGACAGCACAAATTTTTGCTTCACGAACGCGAGGCACTGACCGCGTTCGCGAAGGGTAAAATCCAAGAAACAGAACTTAAGTTCTGGAAATGGGTATTCGACCCATTTTTAATTCTTTTCCATTTTTGAGCTCGGGTAAGGCGATGTTTGGGCGATTTTCACGGAACAATATTGGGGTAAGTATTTCTTATCCTATATTGATTATATTTCATGATTTCATACTCATTTATATCATGAATCCGTGAATTTATGGAAGAAAAATCAGATTTTTATAAAATCATCCAAAAATGAAATTGAAATTGGACAAATTTTGTATGGTTGAACTCGTATCGGAACGGATGTTCGGATTTCATGAGTTTTTTCGGGATTTGAGACGTGGGTCCCACTGTTGAATATTTTAAAGAATTTCGGATTGTTATCCGGAAAATGTGTAAATTCATATGGAATTAATTCCTATGATTAGTATTGAATATATTGAATTGTTTGTGAATAGATTTGAAGCTTTTAGAGGAAAATATAAAAGGAAAAGCTGTGGTTGAGTAATTGATTGGAATTTGCAAAGCGAGGTAAGTGTCGGGGTTAACCTTGATTTGAGGGAATAGAACCCTTAAATTAATTGTTATGTGAATTGCATGTGAACGACGTATAGGCGAAGTGATAAGTGTTTATACGTCGTTAAATTAATTGTTTGCCCGCTTACTTGAGAAATCATAAATTATTTTTAATCATAAATTAATTTTTATAATAATTATTTCTCTCATATTCTCTGTCAAATATTAATTCTTGAATTCCTGCATTAATTGTTACATGCTTTTTGAATTATGTATTTTAATTAATATTTGACATTTAGCATATTAAATATTAAACTGCCTATTTTCTCCCTGATTTCTATAATAATTTGCTATTTGTCATTGTTTGTTTCATAATTAAATCATAATTATTGTATGCTTATTGTCTTATAGTTTTATATTAATTGTTGCATTTATCGGGAAAATTTCTTCTATAAGAATTGGTAAATGAATATGTTGGAGGAGCGGCTTGCACGCCGCAACAGAATTGATTGAAATGGATATATATTGGAAGATCGGGTTGTACGCCGCAACAGACTTATTAAAAAGTCAATATTGGAGGATCGGGTTGCACGCCGCAACAGACTTATTAAAAAGTCAATATTAGAGGATCGGGTTGCACGCCGCAACAGACTTATTAAAAAGTCAATATTGGAGGATCGGATTGCACGCCGCAACAG